>JACJUM010002809.1:2920854-3049085 GCA_020976665.1 Heortia vitessoides
GAGTTGACCCCACGCATATTATTTTGTAAAATAATGTTTTGGTATTGTGATTAATTATATCATTCGACAATTTCTCTAAATTAAGTGAACGGCATAAGGTAGGTTCTTATAAAGTCACCTGCATTGGTACCTCACTCTCACCTATTTCTACAGCGAAATAGCAATGTTCGCATTGCTGTGTTTTCAATTGAAGGGTGGGAGAGTCAGATTACTGGAAAAATGTGATATATTCATTTCACAGTGTTGGTGACATGCTAGTGATATCTTTGTGATGACACGAGCGTGTATATGCTGCGGTCACATTTACCATCTAGCGGTCCGTATGTGTAAATAATATTAAAAATGACATAATAAATAATGGTTGGACAGTATATATAATATTCAATATTTTGGCTGTAACATATACACGCCTTTGTAAAATTGATACTAAAAATTGTTTCTTACATTTTTAAACAGAAAACAGAGAGAAACTAATTGTTTTTCTTTTGTTTTAGTTGTTCAGCGCTAGTATCTAGTTCATTGTACAAACAATGCTAGTTATGTACATATATACCTGAAGCGTGTATTTTAAAGGAATACACGCAGCGCCGTATCTAGGGTCCATGGTACCGATGCCAAATATAAACTTATATTAAAAGAAAGTTTGTATTTTGTTTACAATATGCTCAAATTGTAACGATACCCTGGTAGTGGAATATCCAAATAAGTCGATAGGTACCGACGGAGTAGAATAGTACCTCCCTGCGTACCTGGTGTCGTAAAAGGCGACTAAGATACCAGAACCGAACTGTGGCGGTATATCCATCCGTAAGAGTGTAGATCCAATGCAGAAGGTGGGGATTGGCAGGAGTATCTTCGTCAAATCAAAAAACCTCCTTTCTTGGAGAGGCCTGTGTCCAACAGCGAACTTACAATGGCTTGTATGATGAAAAATAGTAATCAGTACAGATGGCGGCAATTTCCACAAGGCAAATTTTGTATGGAAAATCTAAAGAAAAAACTACCTAGTTTGAGGTGGCCCAAATTATAAATAACACTAGCTGTGCCTGCGGCTTCATCCGCGTGAAATAGCTTCTCTGGGTACCATACCTTTTCCTCTTAAATTATATAAACTTTTAATAGCATTTTCATTTATATTGAATATATGGCCCAAAAATATCATTTGATTAAAAAAATATCATACGCCATTTCGACTTCTTTCAACCCTTATTTCGAATCAAAAAGTAGCCTATGTCTTTCTCTGGCTTTAAACTATCTGTGTACCAAATTTCATTTAAGTCGTTTCAGTAGTTAAGGCGTGATTGCGTAACAGACAGCTAGAAACAGAGTTACCTTCGCATTTTCCCAAATTCCTTTCTTGGAAAGGCCAACAGTGGATTTCCAATGACTGATATTATGAACCATCCGAAGTAACAAAACAACAGGACCGGCCCTGCATCAATGTTGACATCGGTCCCTTAAGCAAGCCCTATCTGCGGCTCTGTACGCTGAGTAAAGGCAATGGAAACAATCTATTCAGCTCGCAACAAGCGCGCGGCATGAACAGCCTGTCTCTCGCATCCGGATCCGGGAAATGTAGGAGGGTGGGGGGAGGCCGATGAGGGATGACACACGGAATATATCAGCCTTTGTTTCCTTATGAGACTCACCTGTGTGTTGAGACGTTTAAATAACGGTCTAAAAGTTTTCATTAGTCTGCGTTATTTTTTGTAGACATTTAGAAAAATGTACTATAGCATACTGTAATACACCTTGCCGTGAGGTTCCGGCAGAATAGAATAGTACCTACCATTTTACCAGGTGTCGTAAAAGGCGACAAAGGTACCAGGACCGACAGATGGTGGCATATCCATCCGAAACATTGTAGCTCAAATGCATAGGGCGGGGATGGACAGCAGCATCCCTGTCACTAAAGCTATGCTCTGTATTTGCCATCACGCTTGCTCAGCGCGGCAATTATGGGCAAACTTCCCCCTGGGGGGGCCTATGTCCAGCAGTGGACTTCCAATGGCTGTAATGATGATGATGATACACCACATTACAGTTTGCTATAGTACATTATTTTGATCTACCTCGTAGCATTCAGCTAGCTTATTTATTTTGCAATCACAAAACAATATGTTTATTAACATCACATTATTATTGAAACCTCAGCCGTATGGTACCGGCGGAGTAGAATAAAACCTTCCCCTGAACCCGGTGACTTAAGAGGCGACTAAGGTACCAGAACCGACAGATGGCGGTATCCATCTAAAACAGTGCAGCTTAAGTGCACAAAACGGGGATGGGCAGCAGCAATCCCGCCACGAAAGCTGCGCTCTGCGATTGCCAACACGCTTGCCCAGCGTGGCAACTACGGGCATAAAATTATTTTCTTGGAAACCAGCCTCTCTAAGAAAAGATTTTTTTGCCTATAGTTGCCATATAATGATGAAGTTGATGAAATGAATTGTCGTAACTACACATAAGTATCCGAATGATCTGTTTGAAAATGCTTTAGCTATTTGTGTCACCGTTCTCTACTCAAGTTACCAAGCCGATTTAAAACTTCTTGTCTATCTAAATACTATATAATTATTTCATTTCGAATTCATATTACGAATTAAAAGCGAGTTACGTTTCCCATTTGATTTAATCTGATTCAATTTAAAATATATTTTTAAAATAAATTATTACTGTTACTTATAAAACTTGTTACTTCATGCAAAAGAGATGTTTTCGATAATTCCACGAGTCAGAAATTAAAAAAACATTCTGTGATTTTAACTAAGAAATATGCCATTTTAACTACAAATATTTATATGGGATATTGTCTAATTTATTATAAGTATACGGATTTAAGCCTCATCTTAAAAGTTAGTCAACCTAAATTTTTTTAGTAACCACATGTTTTATACAAATCAGGAATCGAATTTTAAATAGCCAATAAAATCACCAAACATATTTTAAACAATAATTGTGTAATTATAATAAAGTATTCGTAGCAAAAAAAATACTATTTCACCGCAAACAATCTTGTTTGACCTAATTTAAAAGCGACGTGAAATCTCAAGTTGTAAGCTGATGTAGGTTGGTGCAGGATATTGAGTTCTATGTCCAGCTAGATAAGGGTGGAGAGAGGCCAACAGCACTGGTACAGCCGGGAGCTACGAGGGTGGCACGGGTCGTTGGTCCATCCTCTACGGCTCGTTGAATTTCACGCAAATTGTTAGGTGCGCTGTCATTTGTGCGACAGAAAAGGACGCTTTGAAAAAACATACTCATAATTATCCAGTCACTCATTAATGAGACCTGATGGCGCAGATAGTAGTGAACCTATCTTGAGAGCCAAAGGGCGTAGGTTTGATCCGCACCCAGAGCAGATATTTATATGACGAATATGTGTATTTGTTCTGCGTCTAGGTATTATTTGTGTTAAGTATTAAATTTGTGATTCGTCGGTTGTCTGACAACAGTTGCATGCAGTTATGCCATACACCACTGGCGGAGTAGAATAGTTGCCCACTCCTCCTGTGCATTTGAAAACGGTACAGTTCAAATGTACAGGACGGGGATGGGCAGCAGCATCCCTGTCGCGAAAGCTGCGCTCTGCGATTGCCAACACGCTTGTGTCCAACAATGGACTTTCAATAGCTGATATGATGAAGAGCTTTCTTTATTAAGTTACGCAAAAACAAAGTCAGAGGGAATTTCTCCCTTAAAAAGATATTATTAGAAAAACTTAAGGCAGCCCTTAAGTCACTATTCCACGCGGACGAAGTCGCGGTCACAGCTAATGTAGAATAAATTAAAGCCAATTTTTAAATGAACTTGTAAATGTAGGTAAATATTACGCGTAATAATTAATTAGCAAACTTTTTATTTGGGCATCAGTTTATTTAGGGATCAAACAACCAATAAAGGAGGGTATAAAGTTCCCAAACTCTGGTCCTATGCACACACATTAAACGATTATAGTCGTGCCGAGTTTGTTGGTGGCTTCATTTTGAGTTTCGCGATCATTTTAAATGGCTTTATTTATGGCTGCAATTTCTGAACAAAACTATTATGCTCTTATCATTGCTAGGATATTTTTATTAATATGTTCTAGACTATGTGATGTCAGCGTTTTTGTTTGCGCACGATTAGTACTTCGAGTAACCAATTCTTCTATTTTCTAGCACCATCTTTTTACAAACCAAAATGCAATCTACGGTTTCGTCGTGACGGATTAGAGAGACGGACAATGAAGATGCAAATCCTACAAACTGTTGTAATTTCCGAACGAAGATCTACAAATTTGGTGTTACAGGGTGAGAGTTCAATAAAAAAACGATTTTCTTATATAAAGTAAAATGTTTGTTCCTGTCTGTATCTTCCAACATCAACTCATTCCATTTGACAGATATCAAAGAATATGAAACGTGTAACTCTCGAATTGTCCCACTGGTTTTGAATTACGCCTACTCGACAGACAGAGATTTTGCATACCCTGTATATTTTACCGCCTATTTTGGGGATTGTTCCGATATTCAGCCTGCAGCTGAGTTTCTAAACCGTATCACTGGCAGGTGTCTGTCATACCATCCTCACTTTGATGCATGGATGTCAATTGCGGTACGAACTCAGCGCCTTTTTCTCCCTCGGACTGCTAATCTGTAGAATGAACTCGTTGCGTCGGTATTCCCAGACAATTGTGACTTGGGGACCTTTAATAGCTATTCTCTTATTTAACGCCGGCAACACGCCTGAAATTCCTTTGGTGTTGATGGTGTACATAAGCGACGCCATAATTACATAATTACTTGCCTCTAAAACATAAAACACGGATTATAAGCAAATTTTGCAGGTGGAACTTGGTAGGCTTTTGGGGCGCAAACATTACATACCTTTATAGTTTATACAATTCTTTATAAAGTAGTATTATGACTCCGCCTATATCGACCAACCGCATAGTATGAAGTACGTGTGAGGTTTGTCTTTCATACAAAATATTTAGTAACTTAATCGGATATATAGATTTCACTTGTGCCAATTTAATGACATGTCGCTTATTATGACTTATTGTAAGAAACGATCTCCGGTTGTGACTTGATTCCCAACATCTCTTATTTTCTTGATGATACGCGTTCGTCGGATTGTCGTTCTATTTTTCACTAGCTGTGCTCGCGACTTCTTCCGCGTGGAATAGATTTTTTGGGTACCTGTTTACCTCAACTTACATAAAATTTTAATGTCATAATTATTTATATCGAATCATTGGCCTGAAAAATAAGTTTCAAGTTTCTACCTCTAAAAATAACGATACTTCCGTACATATTTTCATCCCCCCTTTCGACCCCTACAATCCTTATTTCGAATTAAAAAAGCCCATTTCCTTTTCCAGGGTCTAAAGATTGTCTGTGCGAAATATCATCAAAATCGGTTGAGAGGTTTAAGCGGGAAAGCGTTACAGAATGACAGACAGAGTTACTTTCGCATTTATAATATTAGTAGGGATTATTCACATACGCTTTGTAATGTGTTTATTAAACTAAATACTTACCTAAGAAAAATACAATTTTGCTTGTACATATGTTTTAAGTCGTATATCATAGCCTATGATAATCTGATGTATGAACTTAATAATTATTAAGTTTCATCAAATCCCCTTAGTAGGTTAGCAAACTTACAAACTTTTACGTTTGCAATATTAGCAAAGATTACCTATTGGAAGGTCTGACAGAAATAGTCCTATACGTCATAGGCGACTAAAATGTGCAGAGCGAAGATGGGCACCTGCATCCATCTTCCAAAGCACAAAATTGTAGCTGATATGTAAATATAATGTATTTTTAAGATTTGTTTTTATTTGTGTCAATAAAGAGGTGCTAACATTTAAGTCGCGGGTATAATTAACCGGCGTCAAAAATCATAGATAACAAAAAAACTGGAAAACGTAACATTACCTAAATAGTGACATATAAAAGAGTTAGATATATAACATATAAAATAACAAATGATATATACATCAAGATTCCTCAAAGAGTGTGTTTCTGTGGCGACTACTTATTTTAATGGGTAAGTATTTCTTTAATAATATTTAAACGCCTGTTCTAATATTTGCGGCAATCTTTCAGATTACCAATTTTGTGTCTTCAATACTTTTTTATATTTGGTAGACTTGTTTCTTTTCAAATCTATTATATCATTGATCATCTGGAAAAATCCTGTCACTGAATAATTATTTGAATATTGATAATATACTTATAATATAGGTATAGAAATACCTATATTATAAAAAGGAAATATATAATTGATTGTTTGTTTGTACGATTAACCTAACTCAAAATGTACTGGAAAATTTTAAATAACTTTTGCACCATTAGAAAACTATATCTTCACCAAGTAACTATATACAGTTACTATGTATGGTTACTGGGTATATAGTAGTGTATGTATAGGCATGTATATGTGTAAGCTATATTATATGTAATAAAATGAAACTATAAAAGTCTAAAATGTAACGTTATGCCGCATGATTTATGTGCGTTTGTAACGGATTTAATCGAAAACTATTAAACGTATTCCAAGAAATATTTTACTGATGTAACGCTACATTATCATCAAATAATATAGTAATGTATTATTTCTGTACTCCGATAATAACGAGAACGCCGCTAGTAAAACCGAGCAGCTCTGCTACTTAATAATAAATACAAGCCGTGGGGTACCGTCAGAGTAGAACAGTACCTCCGGTTACCAGTTAGCAACCGAACAGGGGTACCAGTTGTCAACCGGTACCTTAGTCGCCCTTTTCGTTCCAGAATCGTACCTGCCTAAACCAGCGTAGCTTTCATAGAACAGGGTGGAAATGCTGCTGAAACTTATTTTTCAGGCCATTGATTCAATATAAATAAACATGACATTCAAAGTTTATATAAATTAAGGTAAGAGGTATGGTACCCAAAAAAACTATTCCACGCGGACCAAGTCAAGGAAACAGTTGGTATATAATAAAAGATTGAATAACATCACGATAACACCCGTACGGGACATTAATATGTTTTACGTGGTAGCGTCGCTTCAGCCTATAAGCCCTTGTAATATTACAAGAATATCATTAGCGTGTTGCAAACCTTGTGACTTGAAGATATAGATTCAGAGAAGTAGTGAAATTACTGGGTAATGTATAAAATGACCGTTGCAGGTCATTTTATATCTGAGTTTTTAATACACTAAAGCTTGATGCAAGATTGAAGTACTAGTATTTAAAAATCACATTCAATTATTTTATTTACTTCTTTATCTACACATGTATATATAAGTACATATAAAGAATTAAGTTGCATGATTTCACTGACATACTTACATTGCAGGTAAAACTAGCTTATAATACAAATTATTCCAGTACGGCCATAACGCGACAAACACTATTTTTTTGTTCACACGACCGTCCAAGTAGCACGCCGTTAGGTTTTCCCATAAAACTTTGACATGACCTGAGATGAGCTAAATAGTAAACTCTAGTGATTCGAATTACGACAATAGAGAAATTACAAATATATTGCCTATTAACAACAGACAGAACATATACAAATATTCATCTTATAAACACTTGATTGCGAACCTATGATCCCACGATTTTTGGCGCACAAGATATCTTAGACATCGACTTTTTAATCTCTATTAAAATAAACATCTTAATAACTAGCTGTGCCCGCGACTTCGTCCGCGTGGAATAGTTTTCTTTTAGCCTAAAATAGCCTAAGTCCTTTCTCAGGATCTAAAGATTGTCTGTACCAAATTTCATCAAAATCGGCTTAAAGGTTTAAGCGGGAAAGCGTAACAGACAGACAGAAAGACAGAATTTCAAGAACGAAGTAACCTAATTCGTTTTTATAATTCAGACAATCCTGATGAACCTAGGGGTCCTTAGAGTCACCTAACACATTGTTTATTTAATCCAACCTCAAACTATTCGCATGCAAGAGGGCAGACGGGCATTAAAACTAAGTCTACATGTTCACTGCTCGAGACACTAAAACAGAACCTTCAAGAAAAACTATCTTGACAAAGGTTCGATCAACACCTAGTGGTTTGTGTAATTGAGACATTTATCGACGTTAAAAAACCCTTGTATTAAAAGTAGAAGTTACTTGGGATTAAGTTACTGTCGTATACTATCGCGATACACTACAATACGTAGTACATTATTTTGATCTATCTAGTCGTGTTCAGTCAGCGATTGCAATGTAATCGCGAATAACATGTGTTTATTCATGACATCACATTTGAAACCTCTAAAATCATCAGTGTATATAATAAATACATTATGCATGTATTATACAAACCATGCTCTTGAATCACAGTAATAAATAAAAAAAAAATGCGTTAAAATCCGTTGCGTAGTTTTAAAGATCTAAGCATGGTAGTGATTTTGAAAAATGATATGACGAAGCTTAGGTCTCCTCTCGCCAATTGTCACACCATATCACAATTCGTCGACCTCCTACCGTACGACCTATACGGTCGACGAACTTTATGGATGCCCCCTTATTAGTATGGATAGATTTCCTATTAGATAAATATTAAATACAAATATAAGATACTGATTCAGTTCCGAGTACAATCCACTGAGGAAGTATTGATATCGACAGCTTAGTTTATTGCTGGGGCCACGGTCAAGGAGACACAATGATAGATCTAGATTATATCTAAATGTCTAACTTATCTATGGATGTATAATTTTAATTTGTTTTTATACTGTTGAATAATGTTAAGATATTAAAAACCAAATGAAAATCATTTTCATTTAGACGCCGTGGCATCCCTTAATTTGTAAAATAAATTAAAATAAATACATTAGGTACTACAAGATCTCAAACATTGATATGATATCGATATGAATCGCTTAAAGCATTTGTGTTACGGACATCAGATAACAGAGGAATCACAAATATACTACTTAAATACATTTATTTAACACCCAGACGCAGAACAAACACAAATACTATCATATAAATATTTCATTCAAAATGGCGCAGTCCAAATAGAACATTCCGGTAAGCGAGGCTAAATATGAATAAAATACCTCCTTGGTTGCCTATGTCTAGAAGTAGACTAAATGTCTGATCTGATAATGATTTATAACTTCGTTCAATACATTTAAGTTAATTATATATGTATATATATAATATGTTACCATATATAATATTGAATTGTAATAAACAATAGTCTTATAGCTCGAATAAATGTATCTAGGCCATTCCAAGTTATTAATTGTTATGAATTCTCTACGACTTGGCTGACACTTCCGTTTCCTTGGCAGCTTCGTGGATATATCTGTACGATCTAATATCCTATGTATCAATGTCGCGATTCGATTTGATAGCACGTGTGTTTTGTAAATTGTACATGTAATTGTACATATAAATAAATTGCAAACCGCTTTGCGTTAGAATTCCATCGATTACCTTCCGAGGTCGCTTGTTTTTATTTACTTAAAATGTTGCAAATTATTGTAATTTTATTGTAATCTAGTCATGGTATAGGCAAATGCGATAATCTACATCGGTTGATAATAATCGGTTAGCTTGTTATCAACGACACCTTGTAAAGTCCATACTAATATTAAAAATGCAATAGTGTTTGTCTCTCCGTGTGTTTGTTATACTTTCCCGACTTATGTGATATAGTTTGGCTTGTAGCCAACAATCTCTTGTTGGCTACAAGCCGTGGGGTACGATCAAAATTTAACCCAACACGGATGAAGATGCGGGCGAAAAGTGTTTTTTATAACACAGTCGACAAACAAGCATATGGTCCGCGTGATAGTCTGCAGGTGATATCACAAGGATATTACTAGCGCATTGCCAAGTTTGATGATATCTCACATTACCCAGTAATTACACTGCCTCTCTCACAATTGAAACTGAAACGCAGCTATGCTAACATTGTTGTTTGGCGGTAAAAATAGTTGAGAGTGAGAAATGTGTACTAACGCAGACGATTCTTGTGTGAGGTCTACCTCTAGTAGCTAGCACCATACTAAAAAAATTTAGATTTTTACAAACGTGCTTTTGTTATTCCCATAGTATTTATGTGAAAATTTGGTTTCTTTCATTTCCACGGGCGGTAGAGCGGCGCCACCGTCTATAGAGAGCAAGAGAGTTCGATATTGTGAAATTCAAATGCTACATTCTTTGTGAATGATATTATATTGAACTTAAACGTCTCAATCAAAATTACAGTTATTATAATTCTTACTAACTTTATGTACACTTTGCTTCAGATATGAATATATTTCATTTAGTAGAACGGCAAACAGAAAATAACCAAGTCTTGGTGTAACGAAAACTTTAGATTTGTTTGTAAAATTTGTATGTATAAATATGAGGTAAATGCGCGTAGTATTAGGTAATTGTAATAATAACCAAACTCTACAAAGCACTCTATAGCACCTTTAACACATATTTTTAACACCCAGACGCAGAACAAACATCAATCCATCATTGTTTTTGTAAATCTATGGAGGCCGGTGTCCAGTCGACGTCCAACGGCTGATATGATGATTTCAAGTCTCGAATTAATGAATTAGTAAATGATGAATGCAACTGGTAATGATTTATTTGTAAAACCATTCACTGATCATTTAGGATGTAATCAATCAATAGACTGACAATTGCCGACATAAATAATAACTAAATAGCTGCAACACAACATTTTGTAATAATCTATTGTCTAATTGGGATTATGTATTACTGACGCACTGACTGACTGACTGACATATCTTAAAACTATAAATAGGTTAGAAAGTTAAAATTTTGCACAGGGGCTCTGTTTATAACGTAGGATTATTGAAAATTCATCCCCTAAAGGGGTAAATTATTTTTCGAAAATAGGCCCCTACAATTAAAGGGGGGGGGTTGAAAAGTCTACTTACAATTTAACGCGGGTAAATCCGCGGGGCGATTCTATTAGTTTATAAACAATTAACAATTATAAATCCTTTATAGCACTGGAAAACGTAATAAATCATACATATTACATGAGGCAGACCTCATTCAAAGGACGCCTGCATTGGTACCTCACTCTGACCTATTTCTACGGCTAAACAGTAGTGTTCGCATTACTGTAATCCGGTGTAAACTGTGAGAGGGGTAGTGAAATTACTGGGTAATACAATATTTTCAAGTGGCTGGCGCCATTAACAAGCGATTCACAAAGATTGCGGTCATCTACAGCGCGGACTGTGTTTGTCGACCTGGTCCAATAAAAAAAAACAAATGTTTAGTTGTCTAAAAATTTCGTGTTTCGGCTTTTGTCCGGGGTAAACATCTAAACGACATGACCGTTTGCAATAAATGTGTGCTTACTGTGTTCAGTTTTATCCAACTTGTGATATAGTTTTTATTTCAATTTATAGTACATAAACAAATAATATATCATATGCTTAAGATAGGACGTCTGTCCGGTTAGCTAGTCTATACATATAAATAAAATCGAAGTGTCTGTTTGTAATTTCCAGTTAACATTTATTCTCTCAATGCATTTAAAAATTGTATTCAAAAACGTTGTCTATCTGTCTGTTTGTTCAGTCTATTATATGAAACGGCTGGCTCGATTTTAACGGTACTCTTACTGGTAGATAGTTGATGTTATAGAGAGTAACTTGCGATATATAACTAATAAATATATATATTATTCTCACGGAAATAAAAGCTACGAGGTATAAAACCGCGAGGCCATGCTGGCATACAATACATCTTCATCACTAGCTTAAGAGCTCGACGAAGCTTCAAAGTCACTGCTCAGATAAGTCGGACATGTGTCATCATCATGACGGCAGCCGTAGATCGTCCACTACCGGTCATAGGCCTCCCCGCGCCGTGCCTGGTCTCGCTGGCAGGATGGTGACAATCCCTGAGCGTCATCACTTAAATGCTGCTGTCCAACCTTCACATTTGAGTTGTGTATACGGGTGGATATACCCCAACATGTCAGTTCCACAACACCTTGTACTGGGGGAGGTACTGTTGTACTCTGCCGGTTAGTCGTTTCTCACAACACCTCGCGCAGGGGGAGGTACTATTCTACTCTGCCGGCACGCTACCCGCTTTTTGTGCGAATTACGTATATGATTTTTATGGCTGCATTTTATAGGCCACATTATGATATTGTTTTCTGTATTATCTTTAGTATTATATTATTAACTGTCCTGGAGGCACATTTGGTAGTCTTGTGAGTTTATTCCCTTAAGGATAAACATTTTATGAATTTTTGTGTTATATTTTTGTCTTAGTGATGTATATTTAATTATTATATTCGTGATTTAATTATTATTCTTAGCTGTCCGATGTTTGTAACATAAGTACTTTGAGCAAATTATTTCAAGTCAGGTTAATATTGTATGAATTATTTATTTTCCACTAAATGAGTTCAATGCTCAAAATATACACACTTAATGTTATAATATTATCGATTGTCATTTTATTATTGCATTAGAAGAACGAATGAAATGAAATATCAAAGAATGAATGAACGAATTGCAAATTTGAAGACTATTAAAACATGTTTACGTAATCTACCGTATTCTAGAAATCAAAGATCGAAATAGAAGATGAACTAACAAAAAAGTTTGACACAAAAAATACCACAGAGTAAATGAATAATTAAATTCGCACATTGTTTAAGACGAAGGTCGCATTGTATTACACTTTCACTCTTACTTCCTAGTTCGCCGAGGTCAACTTATGCGAATTAGCCATAGTTTTAACGAGTGGCCGGTCACGCGTGACAAATCAAGGTAGACAATAATAGGTACTACATCCATCATTATTGAGACACATTTTATCGAAACCAACTAGCTGGCCGTGTGGTACCTGCAGAATAGTACCTTCTCCTGTACCTGGTGTCATAAGAGGCGACTAAAGTATCGGAACCGGCATATGGTGGTATATCCACCATCTGCAGTGTAGCTCAAATGCAACGGTGCAGGAATGAGCAGCAGCATTCCTGTCCCACCATGCTTGCCCAGCGCGGCAATTATAGGCAAATTCCATCTTTCTTGTTGTGGCCTGTGTCCAGCAGTAGATGTTTTACAACTGCTATGATTAGTGTTGCCCAAATTCAGTCTTGGTCTTGCAGTCTTGGTCTTGTTCTTACGTTTTTGCAAGACCAAGACCAAGAACAAGACCGCGTATTTTTAGCAAGACCAAGACCAAGACTGACCGTGCAAGACTTGAGCAAGAACAAGACATAGCCTGCAAGACTCTTGCGTCTTGCAGCTAGGACTTATCGCTATTTCTCGGAGTAGTTATTACATGTTTATTACATGTTTTAGCAAATGTAAAAAAACAAATTAGAATGTGGAAGTAACTGTTTCTTAATTATAAGATATTATTATTAAGAAACAGTTACTACCATGAAAAACGACATATAGGTCAGTTGTTTTTTCAAATTTCTTATCAAATCTTCAGTAATTTATTAATCTGCTTGATCTTTACTATGGCTATGTTAATTCAAGCTCACAATGTTCCAATTCTAATAAGTTTTTCTAAGATTTAAAATAAACTTAATAAATAGTAATAGACTAATAGGTAATTGCAAGACTTGCAAGACTCTTGCTGCAATGCCAAGACCAAGACTGGGAGCGCAAGACCAAGACCAAGACCAAGACCAGGTGTATTGGCGCAAGACCAAGACCAGGACTGGCTAAGTCTCGTCTTGTTCTTGCATTTGGGCAACACTAGCTATGATGATAATGATGAACTAGCTCGGGTCTGCGGTTTTACCCGCATAGTTCCCGTTACCGTTGGAGCGCAGAGATGAAATACAGCTTATATTATATTCTAATAATATAACTTTTTAATAGTGAACAGATTTTTTTGAATTAATACTTTAGTTTTTGAGTTTTAACGTTACAAACATATGAAAACACAAATATTTCCTCTTCACGATTTACGTTTGGTGGGTAGGTATCTACGGATTTTTTTAAATAAATATAAATCGCTTACGAGTTGGTAACTTGGTATAGCTGTAGCTGTTTAATTTAAGAAATATTGTAATATCACGAGTAGTTTTTCAGTTAAATTGTACGTTAAGACAAACAATAACATTTATTATTAATATTTCCGATTTACTACAAAATATATAATCTTCATATTTACTAAAAATTATACATCTATCTTAATATTAAAAAAAAAACAACCTCCCTCAGTCTTCTGATGGAAACTGCATCAACCAATATTCCAATTATGCTGAGAAATCAGCGCCATCTCTGCAATGCTCTCGGTAATTACCTCAAACATGACATACTGCCACAAGCCATCCTTAAGTTGGTATAATATTTGCTTTGTATACCTCCGGCGGCGCTAGAATTGATATCCACGTAGTCCAGCAGTCATCTTCATTATATGAGCCGTAGAACTTCCAGTTCAGAAGAAAGGAGTACCTTCGCTCATGATTGCCGCGCTGGGTAGGCGTGGTGACAATCGCAGAACGTTGTTTTGCGACGGAGGTGTTACTGCCCATCCCTACCTTTAGTTGTACTTGAATTTTGCTATTTCAAATGGATACACCATCAGTCGGTTATGCTATTAAATCAAATCAAATTTATTAAAGAAGGTCCATTCCAAGCACTTTCGAATCGTCTAAAATAATAAATAGAACAATTTCAATTCAATATAAAGTACTAACTTATATTCTACTTATAATACTGATGACGCCACGGGATCATAAGAGTTATCTAACATGTACGTATAAAGGTACCATTAAATAGTGTTAATGGAACCCCTACCGGCGTTGGCGCTAACAAATCGTTGTCTTAAAGCTAGGTCAGAGCAATCAACCCCCTGGAATTTGATTGCTTCAAAACTGCCTGCAGTTTTATAATTATTATAATCTTTAACACTATTAGATACTTTAGAAATAAGCTTACACTTAACGTATTTTTTCTGTCTGGTATTTATTGAAAAATCTTATGTAGTTGCCCTTGAATGAACTATATTTTTATGGGCTATAGAAACTATTATCCTCCAATTTCACACTTATAGGTGTTAATGTTTTTAAGAGCATTAAACTTAAGTTTTATTAAAATCGTTTGCTAATTTAAAGATTCTTCCTAACAAACATACAGCCCTTATAATTTTTAGGGTTGAAATGTTTCCAAATTCTTACTTCGCGGAGCGTAACTCTCGCAACGGCGATACTGCTGCCCACCCCCGCCCTATGAATATGAAGGTACAATGGTAATCTGCCGGTACCACAAGACAACATTTGAGATATTACTGACCAATATATCAGTAGCGTAATTACAAATATATTATAATTAAACAAGGAAATTGCATTTTAAGTGCTCATTACAACGACTACTGCGTGACACTCAAATGAAGCCAAATTAGTTAATTCAAAACTAAAGCAAGTGATTATAAATGTATTAATTTTAAAACATAACAGTAAGTTTAAACTCGAATATTTAGACACTATACGGATAGATCAGTTTAAAGACATTTATTTTTCATACGACATTATTTTTCTTTTTTATTATTATTGCACAAAACAATAACAGTTTGTATTATGGACAGTAAAGTTGCAATTTACGAGCCTTATCACTAGAAGGCAACCTCTTCCAGACTAATCCTAGGTAAAAAGACATACAATAGATTCATACAAATGTCATGCGCGAGTACCCCACTCTCCCCTATTTTTACCGAAAAACGTCATTCTTGGTTATATCACCATCATTCCAGTCATTGAAAGTCCACTGCTGGACACAGACGTCCCTAAGACGGGGAATTATGCCCATAATTACTGCGACGGGCAAGCGTGTTGGTTGCAGAGCGCAGCTTTCGCGACGGATATGCTGCTGCCTATCCCCACCCTGTGCATTTAAGCTACACTCTTTCGTATGGATATACCATCATCTGTCGTTTCTGGTATAGCTATGTTTATTTATTTGATTTATTCGACAAGCAATTTAGGACTTATTTAGGAAACCGTTAAAAATGGTCGGGTGGATTTTATGTTTTTATCAATTCACCTAAAAGGTAATGAAAACTATGTATAATGCCCGGTGAATTAATTTAATTATATAAACAACTATTATCAAATTGCACTCTCAAACTAATGAGAATAATATAATATAATGTAATAATAATATAATACAACAATAATCTATAATCCTATACTCCCATACTCACTCTCATACTAATACTCAAACGTCGGCACTTTTCATAATGACCGGGCATTATGAATAAAGATCAATTTATTACTCGGTTCATAACATATACATACATAAATATCTTATATTATTAATATAAGTGAGCAGAGAAAGGACTGTTGTAGCGGAGATATTACAAATGAAATAAAAATTTCACACAAGAACCTAACTCGGAACCTAACTCGGAACCTAACATTGACCTAACTCGGAGATCAGTTGCTTAAAGCACTTGTATTACGGGCATCAGGCAATAGAGGATACAAATATGATAATAAAATTTATATTTATCAGCCAAACACAGGACATATTTAAATATTTGCAAGCCTTGTCCCAAGCAAGTGGGACATCAGTGGGTAGTTAGAGATACAGTCTCAAAGGTTACTTGGTTTAATACATTTAAAAAATATAAATATAACTATCATCATATCAGCCATTGGGAGTCCAGAGCTGGACATAGGCCTCCAAAAAAGGGGGAATTTGCCCATTATTGCCGCGCTAGGTAAGCGTGATGGCAATCGCAGAGCGCAGCTTTCGCGACTGCAACCCATGTCCTGTATTTGAGCAACACTGTTTCGGATGGATATAGGTACACCGCTATTAGTCAGTTCTAGTACCTCAGCCGCCTCTTACGACACCTGGTACAGGGGGAGATAATATTCTACTCAGCTGGTACCAGGGAGGGGATGAGCAGCAGCATCCCTGTCGCGAAAGCTGCGCCCTTTAATTGCAAACACACTTGTCCAGTGCGGCAATTATGGGCAATAATCCTCATTTCTTGGACCGGCTTATGTCCAGCAGTGGACATCCAATGGCTGGTATGATGATGATGACAAAAACCTTTTCTGTACTAATTACAATATATTTTTGGTAAATGCAATAAAATATATCAATAAACGTTTACTTCCTGTACATCTATCCTTGATGACATTTAAAAGTATTTCAAAGGCTGTTTTATTTTAAACTACTACGTAATTTATACAATAATTTAAATGTTTAAATAATGTTATGCCAGATACATATAGAAATTTGTGTAAATGGCGCGAAAAAGTATTATTAAAAAGGTTTAAAAGCTCGACACGGATTGTATGGTCTTGGACCAAGGTTATTAGAAACCAATATTACCAGATATTTGTCTATGTATCAAGCATGGGTGTGGCTGACCCATAATTTGTTGGTTGTTATTTTGATAATGGTTATGTTTTTTGTTGATATATCAATAATGATAATATAGTAAAATAATCAATACTGGAACTATACTTTTTACAATTCCTCTGCATTGGTACCTCACTCTCACCTATTTCTAATAATTCAAATATGTGAAAGTGAGAGTTCTGGTCTGAAAGGTGAGAGACGTAGTAAAATGGCTAAAATACATAACATAAATATCATCATATAAATGTTTTCCTGAGTGGGGATCTAACCTACGACCCTCGGCGCATACTACAGGATCACCGTCTGCGCCATCGGGCCCAACATAATAGTCTACCTTAAACAGTTCCACCAATCGTTCAAATCCACCTGATGAATCTTGTAACTTAGTTTACAGTAAGTGCGCAAGCCATCAGAAACTGTCAAAAACTACTATTGATAAATACAGTTTTACATGAGGTAGACCCCATACGAAGATCGTCTACATTGACACCCCACTCTCACCTATTTCTACCGCTAAATAGCAGTGTTCGCATTGCTGTTTACCGGTTTAAAGGGTGAGAGGCAATGAAGTTACTGGGTAATGTGACATAATATTTTCAAGTCACGAGTTTGACAACATGCTAGTAATATCCTTGTAAAATTACAAAGGGTCTCCAGGCTGCAGTAACCATTACTATCACGCGGACTGTATGTATAGTTTGCCGATCTGGTGTTATAATATATATCAACGAGGCCTATTGTCTACGATTAATCACTTACTAGCAGTGCCCGAGACTTCGTCCGCGTGGAATAGTGACTTTGGGGGTATACCATTCTCGATAAATAGACTATCCAACTTGTTATTCTGCGTAATATGTTTGGCTCATTGCCACTTCAACGTAACGGTAGAATTCTGACGATATAGTACCTGACCCGACAGATGTTGTTCTATCTTTATAATATCCCAATATATATGGATTGAACTGCTTCAACTATCGTTTATCATTGCAACGATAAATTCAGATATAAACTATCCTTTCTCTGTAGTTGGATCAAACTATACAAAAACGGTTCTGTAGTTTGAAAGTTCAATTCGGATAAACACCGAGACACATAGTTCATATATATATATATATAAAGATTTGGTAAAGAAAATAAGTTTTGGTATTGGACGACCGAGGCGAACATATCTTAACCAGGTAGAAGAGATATTAAAGAAGGGCCAGGTCAGAAGTACTAAGAATAAACGAGCGTGTATGAAAGGACTAATGCGAGTAAGGGAAGCAAGAGAGGTATGCCAAGATCGTAACAAGTGGAGATCTATAGTCTCTGTCTATCCCGATGTAACACCGGCGTAATGTATGTACATATTTGATAAGTTTTTAACATATTTCCTCAGTGACACGAACATTATTTGTTTTTGTTATAAAAATCGACGTTATAGAAAAGACTGGAATTAATAGACTAATAAATTTTTATGACTGTAGCCTTGGCCAAAAGCCACTTTTGCATTAACAGATGCCTATAACTATTTCTCTTCGCGTTAATATACGAGTATAATGAAGGTCGATTGGAAAATAAAATTAAACTGATGTCATCGTAATCATATTAAATTAAATAAATTATTTTGAATAATCATTTACTTAATTTAATTATCTTTACTTAAAACTCACCTCAAGACTTTCGAACTGCATATCTCGTAGAAACTTACACATTAGGTAGACCTTGCTCTTAACTATTTCTACTGCCAAAAACCAGTGTTCATATTGCTGTGTTAGTTTCAAGGGTGAAAGATGCAGTGAAAATATTGGTTGATGAGACATAATATCTTTAAGTCACAAGGTTGTCATCACGCTAATGATATCCTTGTGACAAGCGCCTGCAGGCTGTGTTGAGGTGGGATTTAGTCCGAGTGAAATAGTCATTTTTGGGGTATCTGATAATTGGACTATCCAATACTGAAAGAAATTTTTAATCGAACCAGCGGTTCCTGGGATTACTGCACTCAAACAAACAAACTTTTTAGCTTTATAATATTAGTATAGTGGCATCGCGCTTGTAATATTACGAGCGTTAATATAACCTTTATAACCACCACCAGTTTTTCTTGTTCTTCCGGTTTCTGGTGGCTCGTGTTTATTACACGAGCCACCTGCATGCAAACTAAGTTTTAAGATCTGACTGGAGCCAGCACACTAGTTTAAGGCCTAATTCAAATGTTAGATGACTCGTATGATCACGTTGGGTCATCAAAGTCATCAGTATTACCAATATAATACAGTTTAGTACTTCAAATGTAATAAATTTCCACAACATCTCATACATTAATCGTCATTGGTAAGTCGCTTCAAGCACTTGTGTTTCAGACGCCAGACAACTCTATCACACGGACTCTACGCTTGTTTGTCTACCTGGTCTAATAAATAAATAAACAAATTCCCACAACATCTCACACATTGACCTGACTCCGTGATAAGTCGTTTAAAGCACTTGTGTTACGATTGCAGACAACAAATATACTACTTAAATACATATATTTCACACCCACACTCAGAACAAATACAAATGTCATCATATAAATATTTGCTCTGGATGGGAATCGAACCCACGACCCCTGGTGCACAAGACAGCATTACTACCATCTACGCCATCGGGCCCGTCAAATAAAACTATAAAAAAAATTATAAAAGTTATCAGCAGCAATTTGTATATAAGTAACGGAATAACTCTAAATGTACTGGATCGATTACAAAAATGTTTTCACCAAAGATACACCCTTACCAAGTAAAAGACTATATCATATTTTCAAAAGGGATTCATAACTAATTGTTACGATTTAAGAAAAATTTGGATTTATTGTGTTTAGTAACAAATACATAATCACATCCAATCCAATAGACCAATTTCAAAAACTCATTCAGTAATATTATACGTTAGAAATTAAATTGGCGTTATGGAAACATGTAGGCAAAACAATTGTATTCATTTGTTTCATAGTTTGAAGTAAAAGAGGTTTTAATTTCAATCATTTGTTTAACACAAGGAATTAATTCATTTCATTTTCTTTTTTTCTGCTTGTAAACCAGCATATTGTTTCTTGTTGTCATTGCATCCCTTTTTGTCACGGGAAAAGTGAAAAGTACTGCTTATATCCTTATCCTTACTAATATTATAAATCCAAAAGTAACTCTGTCTGTCTGTCTGTCACGCATCACGCCTAATCTACTGAACCGATTTAAATGAAATTTGGTAAGCCTTAAAAAGGACAGGCTACTTTTTCATTCGACATGAGAGTTTTCGAAAGGGGAGATGAAAAGTTGAATGGAAGTATCGCTATTGTTAGAGCTAGAAGCTTAAAACTTATTATTAGGGCTGTTGATTTGTATATATAAATAAATTTAACATTCAAAGTTTATATAAATTAAGATAAAAAGGTATGCCCAAAGAAACTACTGCACGCGGATGAAGTTGCGGGCACAGCTAGATGTATATAAAGTAGATGGATTTTTATTAGAAAAAAGAAAATTCATACTTTACTAAAACATTCAGATACTTAACTTAGACTTCATCATCATCAATATCATTACAGCCGTACAACATCCACTGCTGGACGTAGGCATAAAGGGGCAGTTTTACCCTTAATTGGCGCTCTGGGCAGGCGTGTTGACAATCGCAATGTTACTTTTCCAGGAATGCTGCCGCCCATCCCCTCTTAGTTGAATTTAAGCTCTTTTTACGGATTTATATACCGTCATCTGTCGGTTCTGGTACCTCAATCGCCTCTTACGATACCTGGTACTATCCTAGACTGCCGGTACCTCAGGACTGCTTAGATTCATGATATAGAAATCGATAATGGCCTTTTTTTGGTGGCTCGCGTAATGAACCTATATATAACCTCAGTTTTAAGGTCAGTCTGGCTGACAGTCCAGTTTAAAAGTAGGCCATTCAATGACCAAATGACCTATTTGTTTAAATAACTCTTTTAGTAATATTGTATTAAGTGATCTTACTCTTACAGTTGTATTATATAATTTCAGATAATTATTTTTTTGTTGGAAACCGAATCCTGGACCTTCGTGTCCGCTGCCGACGTACACCAAGGCTGATGTGAATGAGAGCACATTAATCAGAAATAAGGGTTACAGTCCAGTGACCTCAGACTGTTCCACACAGATTTGTAAATCACAAAGCGGTTATTGGTGTATTTTTTGTCGGAAATCTAAATGAAGAGGAAATATTTGACCGATTAAAAGCGGTTAGACGGATATGGTAATGATCCTATCTTGTGCGCCAAGGGTCATGGATTCGACTCTCACCCAGAGCAAATATTTATATGATGATATTTGTGTTTGTGCTGAGTGTTAAATATATGTATTTTAGTAATATATTTGTGATTCTTCTGTTGTCTGGCGTCCGTTACAAATGAGGTAGACCTGATACCTCACTCTAACCTATTTCTACCGCCAAATAGGGTGAGAGAGGCCTTATGATATTACAAGTGTCTTTAGGCTGCAGTGACTCTTACTATCACGGACTGTATACTTGCTGGTCGATCTGGTCGAACAAAATAAAATTTATTATAGAACCTTCATACTAAATTTCGCTCGAATAATTTCAAAAACCGCGAAGTTTTTATTCACTTTGCAAAACTTGTTTTACCCTCCCCTACATTAGAACAGGAACCCGTGTGCTAATATTTCTAGTTTCAAACCCGTATAGTTAAGCCTACGTTTATATGTCCGTCAGTCAGTCAGTCAACTTCTCCATATATATAAATAGATGTATCTATATCTACATTTTGTAATTATAACATAATATAATTAGCGTGTCTTATAGGTGGGTTTTGGTTGCGAGACTGTCATAAATGAGGATTTCCTGTATACATATTTTAATAGCACAGTATTACTAAGGCCTTCACTTCCAAAGCCCTTTGTATGGACAGATGTAAGAAGTATCCTAACGATAGGGGAATTATTTATGAGTGCAATGTGACCGTCATAATTAACGGAAAGGTGTGGAGTAGGAGGTTTATATTATATTTTTTTAATTAGATATTATCTCGCGTCTTTGCCCGTGTTCAGATTTTCATTGATGCTTTCTTATTTATTTTCTAGTGAGTTTCTTTTATGAACGCACAAAAATAATTGTCCTCTTGAAGTCAAGGTAATTATTTTAAAGAAAAACCAATATTTGAAGATTTGTATCCATTGATTGAACATTGAAAGTCCACTGCTGAATATAGGCCTCCCTAAGAAAGAAAATGCCCATGAAATTATATATAATATATTATGAAATTATGTTGCCCATAATTACCGGCCTATGCATTTGATCGTTTACGTTCCCAGTTAGCTCAAATGTATAGGGCATTTGAGCAGTTTTGCATGGATATACCGCCATCTATCGGCTTAGTTGCCTCTTACGGCACCTGATACAGGGGGAGGTACTATTCTACCCTGCTGTTACCTCACGGCTAAGCGTATGCGGTTATACGCATTTAATGTTTATTTTATATAGTTATTAAAATAGTCATTTAAAGTTCATTTTATATAGTTATTAAAATAGGCATTTAAATTTTATTTATTTGTATTTATATTTAAACTTTGCCCTTATTTTAATTATGTGTGAAATCTTATTATTAACCATCATCATCATATCAGCCAATGCTGGACATAGACCCCAAGTAGGGTGAATTTTGCTGACCATTGCCGCGCTGAGCAAACGTGTTGTTGATCGTAGATCGCAGCGTTAGTGACGGGAATAGCAGTATACCCGTCTGAGTATTTACGCTACACTGTTTCGTATGAGTATTCAGCCATCTGTCGATTCTGGTACCTTAGTCACCTCTTACAACACATGGTACAGAGACATACTATTCTACTCCGCTGGTACCTCATGGCAAAGTAGAATAGTACCAATAGTAATTCTATTAATAACCAGGCAAAAACAACCTTAAATATATAAATAATGTGCCTCTCTACTAGACATAGCTCATTTGCCTAAATATATGTCTGTTAATTAGATAGAAAATAACCCCAACTAATTGAATTTGTTTGTCTGTTTGTTGAGTAGAATAGAACCTTTTTCTGTACCATGTGTCGTAAGAGACGACTGAGGTACCAGAATCGACTGATGGCGGTATAAATCATCCGATTTTTCATCAGCGCAGCTTAAATACTACAATGTGGAGATGAGCAACAGCAACCACATCGCCACCACGCCTACCCAGCATGGCAGTTATAGGCAAGCATCTCCATATCTTCAGGAGGCCTATGCCCAACAGTGGACTTTCTATAGGTGATATGATGATAGTTGGGAGTACGGAAAATTATGGGCTACTCTTCATCCTCAAAAAATATGCACCACTTCCGCTTAAATTTCTATAAACGACAATTTTAGTTTTATTTATTTAAATACAATTAAGATAAAGTATGTTTGTTTGTCACGCCTTCACGCCTTATTTAATCAACAGATTTTCGTGAAATTTCACAAAGTATTATACTTAGTCTATTTCATTCTTAAATGATAACTGTTTTGTTGGCACATCCAAGTTGGCGAAAATGTCACTAAAAAAATGCTTAGTCTAAGCATATCCACGCATTCCCTGTCCGCTTGGGCGTATCTGTCTACTAATGACAAGCGGTATGTTCAATGTAATTAATTGGTGGTCGCAATTGAAATGACGCGGATGGTTTTTCCATTTTAGTTTTAAGACCGCATTGCTGCCTCAATGGACATTTTCGGTATCACAGTAAAAAAAACAGATTGTGTCTATGATCTATCCGATTCGATGTATCGAGTATTTCAATAACTCGATCGAGCACTCGAGAGGTACTTTTAGCATTCTATCACTTACTTAATTGTTGAAACGTCTAAGAGTAGATGGTAGTGATCCTATATTGTACGCCAAATGTCGTTTGTTTGATCCCCACCCAGTACAAATATTTATATGATGAATATTTGTTTTTGTTCTGTGTCTGGGTGTTATTTGTATGTATCTAAGGGTTATATTTGTAATATCTCTCTTATCTAATAAGACATTGCTTTAAGCTACTTTTCTCGGAGTCAGGGCAACATTATGAGATTACGAGTGAATTTAGTTACGATTTAAAAAAAATCAACTGGATATCAGGTTACAGAGATCTCATTTGATAATTTGACAGTTCGTTTATTGCTGTAAAGTTTTCAAATGGAAACTGCACTACATATGTTTAGGGATATTTCAATACCGCATATGTAGCTATAGTATGAAACGGCTGGAACAACTTTGATGGGACTTTCACTGGCATTAAAAGAGGACAGGTTTTATTATATATATATATATATATATTTGTTACGGTTTTACTCAAAAACTACTGGACCGATTTTGTAATTCTTTCATCATTAGTAAGCTACTTCTTACCCGAATAACCTAGGACGGGTTATATTTTCGAAAATAAAAGAGATTCCTACCTAAAATCAGTAAACAGAATTTATATTACTGTACGTTTGTCACAAATATACCCGGAAATTGTTAGTATCATGTAAAAAACCGCTTTTATAAATAAAATGTTGTAATAGTCTTTTTAAATGGATTGAGTTGCTTTCGTGTTTATTTGATACTAACTTACAAAAATATAATTATGTAGTATGTAGCGTATGTAGCGTATGTAAATAAAGTCCAAAATACGATTTAAAACGCAGAAATTTGAATCTTATTGCCTAGTGCTACATACGCGGTATTAAAGTATCCCTGACAATATGTTGCGCGGTTTCCATTTGATAACTTTACAGCAATAACCGCTTGCAATGAGTGAATTTATTTACTGCATAAAACTACTTTGAAATTGATCCAGTTGTTTCTAAGATTACTATCTATTAATAGACACTACCTAGCTCTTTATAGCTTTGCCGTACAAATAAAAGCGATATTACCAACGTGTAAGTCAGTGGTTTCCAAATAGTTTTTTACGTGAAGCCCTTCAAAATCAATCTAGCGTACTGCTTAAATAGAAATTAGATAAAATATATCAGTTTTGGTGTATCCATATATATACTAATAAACAGAAATGAGTTATATGTTTGTTTATTACGAATAGAGTTAACTGAACCGAAATTTTTCACTGATACATACTTTTTTCTGACTCTTAATATCCGCGCTGGGAAGGCGTGATGGCAATCGCAGAGCGCAAGGATGCTGCTGCCCATCCATACGCTGGAGTATTGACCTGCGCTATTACGGATGGATATACTGTCGTTTCCAGTATCTCAGTCGCCTTACGACACCTGGTACATTGAGAGGTACTATTCTATTCCGTCCGTTCCACGGTTTTTGTGGAGTTATATAAACTTAATTATATTTACAAAAAAGTACAAATTCGTACATAACAGGAAAATATGCGAACGGGAATTATATTTTTATATGTTAGTATCAAATAAACACAAAAAGCAACTCGATTCATTTAAAAAGACTATTCCACAACATTTTGTTCATGACAGAGGTTTTTGAAATGAGATTGACAATTTCTGAGTATATTTACTACAAACGTACAGAAATACAAATTCTGTTAGGTAGCAATCTCTTATTTTTCGAAATATAACATAAAAAACACACAAAATATAAAAAAAATAAAAATGTTATTTTGTTATATGTACCGTGTACATATAACACGTCAACATAAATACCTAGCACCTAGCAAATAGCAGTTACTTTAAATTACAAATGATACTCCAATTTTATTAGAAGGGTACCCTTTAGGGGAGTTTTATTAGCGCCAACTACTAATAAGTGGAGTAGGTAGAGGTATCATCACCAGTTTTTCTTATAGGTTCCTTTCTGGTGGGTCGCGTAATGAACCTGCAGGAAATATTAATGTTACTATTACTTATTTTATTGACCATTTATCGGTTCTTGTAATGGGCCTACTTTAATAAAGTATATTTGACTTTAACATTGAATATTTATATATATTGATTGAAAACGAAATACCACTTTACTCCACTTCCCGTACCTAGAGGGGCACGTATGTTACTATTTGGGAAACAGTGCCGCAAAATGATTATTACAATAAACGTTTCCTTTATTACGTTTTAAATGAATAACAAGAGATGTTATATCGATATTTCTGAATTTAAACAAAATCAATTATTGATTATTTGTTTGTTTCTAATTAAAATATTTACGTTCTCATTCGGGAGTAAGAGACGCCGACATCTTTGTAAGGTTAATATTTGAACAGTTGCTGCAAGGTGTTTCTTTTCTAATGGTATTTATTTATTTATCAAACTAAACAGCTATCTTACAGGCTAAACCTAATATGATAGTGGTGCATTTAAACCATACAGATATTTTATATACAATATTACCATAAACTATCATAAAAAACAATGTGTAAGTATATAAACGAAGCTAAAAAGTACATTGAACATTTTAGATCATGAAGTACCAATATAGTAGAATAATACGCATAGGCACAAAAACCGACAGATGGCGGTATATTCACCCGAAGACCCAACGTGGCAATTATGGACAAATAACCTATTTCTAGTCAAGGCCTAAGTTCAGCAGTGGACGGCTGCTATGATAATTTGAATATAACATATGTTTTTTACGTTAATTATGTAATTTATTAATTATGTAATTAATCATTTATGTGATTAATTATTTATGTAACACGAATAATTTAAGCGCTTACCTCGGAGTCAGGTCAATGTATATGTGATGTGAATTTGTTTATACAAAATGATCAAATTGATGAGACAACCTGCGAAACACATAAGCCTAGTATGAACGTGTTTGTGATTATCATTTGTGTTTGATCTGTATTATCGTATCTATAATGACGGGTTCAATGGAGCTGATGGTAGTGATTCCGTTTTGTACGCAGAAGGTCAGTTCGATCCTCACCTAGGAGAAAGATTTATATAATGATTTTTATGTTTACTCTGTGTCTTGTTAAATATATGTTTTTAATTAGTATATTTGTTATTCCTCTGTTATCTGATGTCCAAAACACGAGTGTGTTAAGCGACTTATCACGGAATCAGGTCAATGTGTGAGATGCTATGGGAATTTATTATTATTTATAATGTTAAAGTCAAAGTCAAATATATATTTTACGTCGAAAAGAAAAGAAACATGTGCTTATAGATTTGCTAATCACAATGTATAATTATAAGATTTGTGTGTATACATAGTTGTCTAATGTCCGTAACACAAGTTCTGTAAGCGACTTATCCCGGAGTCAAGTTAGCGTTTATTTTGAGAGGTTTTATGCATAGAAAATACTAAATTATATTTAAGATGATATTTACTAGAAAGAAATCAACTTATCTCAGGTGTCAGGCGGGACTCGGACCTGCATCTTTTCTATACCGGGGATGTGCAACCAATACTTTGGCGAATACGTCAAATTTTTCCTAGTTTTCTTTTCAAGCCAATGTATGCGATGTCGTGAGAACTATTTTATTTAATTATTACTATACAAACTTACAGCTATTAACCAACACGTTCATACCTCAAATCCTAATATCACACTAATAAATTAAAAACCGTGTGGTACCGGCATAGTAAAATAGTACCTTCTCCTATACCAGATGTCGTAAAAGGCGACTAATGTACCAGATCCGACAGTAGGCGGTATATCCGCCGCCACAGTTTAACTTAAATGCACAGGGCTGGGATAGGAAGAAGCATCTCCGTCGCGAAAACTGCACTCTGCTATTGTCAACAAGCTCGCCCAGCGCGGCAATTTTGGGCAATATTCCCCCCTTTCTTCGAAAAGCCTGTGTTCAGCAGTGGATCTCCAATGGATGATATGAAGATGAAATTTAAAACGGAAGAAATACAAATAAAACCTATTTTCTGTATATATTTACTTTCCTTTATTCCGTTCGTCTGTAACCATCATAACACAACTGTGTTATTGCATGTTGAACAAAGATTGAATTTTATTTATTAAGATCAAGATATTAAATGTCGATAGGAATAAATTTAAAACAGTGTGTATTATTAAATGACGATAAAGCTTGTAACGACTTCGATTACGTAATAATGCATTAGGAACATAGAACAATGAAAAGATTTATATACCTGCGATAACCATATTTGTACCGCGGGGTACCGACAAAATAGATTAGTGCCTCCGAAGGGCGACTGACCTACCGATCACTACCCAAGACAAACATTTTATGTGACCAATATTCGCGTTGGGTCTGTGCCTGGATGCGTTCCCTCCCGGTTTTGCACGGATGGACTATTGTTTTAAACATTGATTAAAACTGATCATAGTCTTAAAAGTCGTGTATCCACGATCCAACCCAGACTCGAAAATATTACGAAAAAAAATGTCTTGGGTTCGAGAGGAGATGATTGTTCTAACCTAGCAAAATGATAAGAAGAAAAAACTACCAGGTAAGTTGGATTATGTTATTGAAAATTTAGTAGGGATTCCTATTTTATTCAAGTAAAGAATATGACCTATCAGGTATAATATAGCTATTTAATGGTGAATGAATTATCAAAATCCATCCAGAACTTTTTGAGTTTATTAGTGCCAAACATTCAAAAATATCAAGATGCAACGTTACTTATTCTTAATATTAATACTTATCCTACAAAAGAAAAGCGAAAATTTTGAAACTCAATACATTTGACCCAGCTATAACCCAACTTCTTTAACCCGTTTAAAAAATAAGTTTTCTGGACGTCAGCTACATACGCCTATGTGGCGGTGTTAACCTTTTTTTAAAGTTTTTGAAAGCTTGGCGTCAAAAAGAAGTCACAAGAGGCTAAAACTGAAGAATACGGTGGATGGGACAGCAATTATTGTCCTAATTTCATTGATTTAGCCATGCGATGGTGGCTGTTAAGTCGGTATGGTATCATAGTAGAAGATTTTTTCTTTGCCAAATAGGGCTGTTTTTCTGCAATTCTGCATCTGATGGGCCCAATAATATGGCACAGTAGAGCTTTGTGACCAAGAAGGGCTTCTCCAGGTAGTCGATGTGGATCTTGTTAAGCTCAGAAAATAGTGGCAACTTCCGGCCGATAGGGCAGTCTTCGACTTCTTCGGAGCACATTCGCCAGGTAAAGTCGACTGTTTTGACTATTTCTTAGAGTCTGGTATGTATCAAATGATCCATGTTTTGTCGACGGTCACGAAACGATACAGAAACTCTATTGAATTGCTTAAATAGTATTAAACACTGCTCAGAAGTGTTCTCGCTGATGCGTTTGCTGTTTGAAGAGAACAAACTCGGCACTTATCGAGCAAAGAGCTTCTTCATACCGAATTATCATCATACCAGCCATTGAAAGTCCACTGCTGGACTAAGGCTTCTCAAAGAAATGAGGTGTTTTTCAAAGAGCTTTTTGAGGTTTTTTTGTTTTGAGGTTCAATCAAAATCACGAATCCGATTTGTCTGCAATTTTGGCGTCAGTCATTTATAAGAATAAATTACACGATAGTATTTTTTTCCTATAGTAAATACATCTCAGATTTTTTTTTCTTTTCGTAGGATACAGACATCCATAATAAGTGCTATAAGCTACTGATTTCGGAGTCAGATCATCGTACGAGATTTGAATTAATTTTATTATTTATTTTGAGAACATCTTACATAAAATACAACTGTTTAAATTTATTGACTACATTTCAAAATACTGTCAAAATTACAAGCGGCCATGACATTTACCAATATAAACTACCAATATTTTGATTGTAATATATACTTCATGCGTGCCGTGAAGTACCGGCACAGTAGAATAGTACCAGGTGTCGTAAGAGGCGACTAAGGTACCATAACCGACAGATGGCGGTAAATTCATCCAAAACATTACAGCATCCCCGTCACGAAAGCTGCACTCTGCGATTGCCAACACGCTTGCCCAGCGCAGCAATTATGGGCAACATTCTCCCTTTTCTGGGATGGCCTATGACCAGCTGTGGACTTTCAATGGTTAGTATGATAATATGATGATATTTTTCATTGTCCTAATGAAACGACAGATAATTATTTAGAAGTCTCGCAGCAACCTTTAGCCAGTCTTTTACAATTAATTGTATACAACAATAGTCCTAGTTGAGGTCTAAAAAAACATAAGGTTTGTTAATGTATGAACAGTATGCAATACCAAATTTCATCAGTCTAACTAAACACCCCACTTCACACTGTCGCTAAATCTTCCATCACAGACCATGGTGTCAAAGCGACAAGTGATTCATTATCAAGAGACTGAAGACCATGCATACAACAGCCTCTCAAGCTGAAGGCTGTGGCCTAGAGCAGAGTCAGTATCATTCTATCACTTGCAGTTGACGCGGGCCAAGGTGATCTAGAACAAACTTTTGTAGATTAGCTGAACAAAGACAAAGCTTTAAGGATAAGTCAATATATACTTTTATTGGCTGGAAGATGGTCCTGCTTTAATATGAGTGTTCAATAAAAAAAAATGCATTTGATCCGATAGCGATTTTATTGAGTGCGCCAAAGGTCTTAGGTTTGATTCCCACCTATATGATGATATGTGTTTGTTCTGTGTCTGGGTGTTAAATATATGCATTTAAGTAGTATATTTGTGATTCCTCTGTTGTCTGGCGTCCGTAACACAAGGGCTGTAAGCGACTTACCACGGAATCAGGTCAATGTATGAGATGTTGTGGGAGTTTATTATTATAAATCGGTCTAGCCGTCTATGACGAGTTCATTGGCATACACACATAAAGTAGAATCACTACATAGTGTAAAACGAATTCGCTTTTTGCTGATCTACTCGTACATAGGGATCATCCTTATGTATACATAGATCTTCAAAACAACGCAGCGGATTTTGATGCAGTTTTAATAGTTGAAATGTTTCAAGAAGGGAACTACATTATTGTACACCTTAAAAAGATGAACAAAATAGTTAGCGATGCCATATGTATATCTCTTAGAGATAACCCACAATAAACATTTTTGATTGATTCCGTGCGAAGCCGCTAGTCGCTAGTTTTATCTAAAAAGATAGGTAAGCACAGTTAAGAACAACTTTATTTATGCTTTATTTAATAACAATTCTCATATATATTGTCAATTTGCAAAATTTTCTTAACGACAAAATCTATCAGTAATCATATGTTATATGTTTAGATACGTTAAGCATTTTGTGATTTAAATTTTAATCTACAATTATCTTACTTTATATAAACTGTCGTAAAAGACAGTCGAAGTGCCTACTGAAAACGACAGATGGCGTGCCGGTGACATTTGAAGTAGGTTAGCGACTATTCTTTACTTATTCTTTTAAGCATGATCGCGAAGCTACTCTTTACAATATCTGACACCATTATGGGCAACAATATCCTTCTCTAAGACCAACAGCGGACTCCCTAAAATGATATATCTGATGATAATAATGCGAATTTTCGGTGATGCTGATAATCATGAAAATCTGTCTCAGGGATAATTGTAGTTTGACATATACAGGTTATTTGTAATCGCGGGAAATAATAGATATTCTGTGGACGATATGTGATTTGTTTTTAAACAGCAAAAGCAGCATTTTTTTTAATTTAAGAATTATCACGTGATCGAAGTTTCGAGCAATTGCTAGAAATTCATAAGGGCTTAAGCATATTCTGCCGGAACGAAACGAAATAACAAAAAAATATTAAATGTCTTAGCTAATTTTTGAAATATACATTAAACAAGATGATATGATTTTCTTATTTATATTGATACGACGTCTTATACATTCACCTGACCCCGCGATAAGGCTGTTAAAATACTCGTCTTTTTATTTATGTATTAAAATAACCCTTTAATAAATTCTCTGTAAACAAAGTTTATATTTAAACGTTATTTTACAGTTAAAATACAAATTTATACAATTATAATGAACAAATTAGCATTATTATTATAAAATTTCAATTAAACCTTTTAGGTACAAAATCCTTATTTAATCATAACTTTTTTTTTTATTTAAACATTTGTCAATCCTCATTTTTTATATCTGTTTAGATGAACAGATATAAGATATAGTTTTATATCTTATATTGTTATACATCTTATATTTTTTAACTTATATTTAGCTATAGATATTGCGAAATGTGACATTATTAACGTTATTACAACAAATTCAACATTTTATAAACTAGATGACTACATAAAAAATATATAGCGATACCTTTACATATATTAATAAAGTTAATGCAGTTTAATTCAAACAAAGTAAATTACGAAGAAAAATAGCAACATTTTAGTATATGATATTCATAACAAACAGTCTTTTTCTTTGTTTCCGGTAATAAACAAAATTTTTGTACTCGATACTCACATATAGTTTTGACTGAACTTAAAAAACAAAATTTAAAAAAAAAATGTTGCGTAAAAAAGACATCAAAATCAGTTATTGTTAATTGAAATAGTGCAGAAAATACTTCGCGTTTGTAACATAACCTAAGCAGTGAGAACTAAATAAGCAGTAAAATATTTTTATTAAGTAAATTATTTTAATGTTTCATATTTCACAACAAAGAAATCAAATTAAAGAATCCTGACATTTAGAAACACAAATTGAACACCCGTTTTCAATCTGAACCAACAATTTCCTATTTTGCAAGATCACGTTTACACGCTTAATAGAAAAATGTGACAAATAAAATAAAAAAATGTCTTCCGAGAAATATTTGATCTCGGTTCTGAGCAAGAAAAAAGATGCGTTGTGATTGAGTTTGTATTTATTATACGTGAGTCTGTCAGACGAAGGATTTAAAAAGTATTTCTCATTGTAGAGCCGTGATCAGGTGTCGGGATAGATTTTGGCTTAAGCCCAGTTAAACCCGGGTTGAATACCCGGATCTATGTGAAGATAAAGGATTTCTAAAGAGGTTTAATGCATTTAAAAATGCTGATATAAAAATCATCATCATACCAGCTATTAAGAGTCCGCTGTTGGACATAGGCCTCCCCAAGAAAGGGGGTATGATGCTCATAATTGCCGCGCTGGGCGTGTTGGAAGTACATTTGAGCTGATTTTTTTGCATGGATATACCGCCTGTTGATTCTGGTACCTTAGTCGCCTCTTACAACACCTGGTATAGAGAGAGGTACTATTCCACTCTGCCGAGAGCTCACAGCTAATAATAAAAATATTGTAATACGAGTATAATCAACTTATCTCAGGATTCTTTTTGTGCTGAAAATTTGGCGCCATCTCTTTAATGTTGTAAGTATACCTACAACAAAGGATGTTTTTCTAGTCAATATTATTTTGAAGATAAATAAAAGTGTATTAATGTATGTATAAGTAATAAAATTTTATTCTAAATTCAAAATATCATTTCGAATAAGTTTAAACTTTGTCGGCTTATAAGTTATTGCAACGAATTATCACGGCTCTTAATTATCCTATTTGAGGCAATTGAAGCCTTTAGATGCCAAAACATATATAAATAAAATATATTTTTCACCATTAATAACTTATTAACCTTGGGGTACCAGCAGAGTAGAATAGCATCTTCCCCTGTACCAGGTGTCATAAGAGGCGATGAAGGTAGCGGAACCGATAGATGGCGGTATATCCACATACAGTGAAACTCAGAAGTCCAGCCCTATGTCCAGCAGTGGACGTATTATGACTGCTACAATGATAATGAATAGCATTAAACAATATGAGGTCGTAGGAAATAAGCAATATAGACAATGTTATTTATGGAAGATTGGTGCCTATGCCACATCCCAAATTCATCCGAAACAGTAAATACCAGTACAGTGGGAAAACAGATCCACCTACCCAAATCTGTCAAAATCGAGTCGAGTCGATTTTGAACTCAATGTCTCATTTATATTGATTACTATCGATTGTGAAGTTTTGACAAATTTGGGTACGTTGATCTGATGCAGCAACATCTGAACAGCAACATCCCCGTTGTGAAGGCAATTTCCACCACGCCTGCCCAGCGTAACAATTATGAGTAAGAACCCGCCAAACCGATTTTATATATAATAATAAATATAAAATTCTAATTTGAAAAAAAAATCGTCTAAATTACAATTATTTTCTCAATCGATTTTAGTTTCATATAATTCTATTATGATTTGAATGCTTGATTTCATCTTATTGCCTGATTGAGGGTTAGATATAATATACGTTATATTTCCAAAATAGCCTAAGATTGAGCTGAAATTGTAAACGTTAAAACAATATTTTATCACATTCATTTAAGACATCTACTAATAAAATCAACCGTGCGGCTCCATAAAATACAACCTAGTTCCAGCGCCGTATCTTTTTTACAATCGACAAAAACGAAGGACCAACACTAATACTTCGAGAACCCGATCTAATTGGAATTAAAGAATGCAAGTCCCGCCCGGTCTTTCAGCAGCCTTCAAGGCTGGTAAGAATGGATGATAGTTTAGTAGCCGCCGACGTAGCCAGCTAGGCGCACGCGCTACAACCTATTCCTAAACGTAGAGGTTGTAAGGCCGTAACAAATTAAAAAAGTTCGATTGAAAAAAGTTTAGTCGAACGCGTGGATATCGCGCGCGAATTTTGGCGGTATCTAGTGTTGCTTTGTCGAGTTCAAAAGAAGAAAGTGGTATTTTTTTCATTTTGCAATCTTTGGGTGAGTTTAGTTTTTTTTATTGTAATGGAGCAAAGTATATTTTTAACAATACTCTTCTATAGTTTTTAATCGATTACAACGAAATAATGTTCATCATTACTAAAAATTAATGTAAATATTTTGATTTTTCCTATGCTTAATTAAATCGATTAGATTTATGTCGTTGCCTTGACACAATTAAAATAACTAGGCCGTTTGGCCTTTTCGGATCGTGAATTTGTAAATGGGATATATCTTTACTTTTCACGTCACGTTCGAATTGAATATTTTATGCGATCCGTTGCCTCCTCTCGCTGATTGGTTATTTATTTATTTATTAGTAATGTGCTTGAGTGTCTGTAGGCAGGTATAGATTTTATAAAAGGTATACATAATTAATAATACGTTATATAATGATGCGGACAAAAGGTCCAGACAAAATAAAATATTTTATTTATTTTTTATTGTATTAATTATAAATAAATGAATTAAATAAATCCTATCTCGCTGTAATAGAAGTTTTTTATTAATTAATTCTTTTATTAAATCATACTTGTGCATTTATTAGACCGGAAGATGTATTTTTTTGATCTGTAAAAGCTTTTTTGTCAGGAGCCTCACCGGAACATTATTGTTTTATTCTGTGCTTTTTGAGTAAACAGCCCTCTATCATTTAACTATACTAAGTAATGTAAGCGAAGTTAGGCGTAGCATAGCTCAAAGCTCGCCAAAAGCGTGGAGGGTCCTCAGTTATTCGTATCAGTATCCTTATTGAACATCGAATCTAGAAGTATCTCAGCTCTATACAGATCCCGCGTGGGATCTTCCGTGGGAGATGTGACGCTAAGAGCGCGGTCGCTGCCGCAGAGCACGGGTGTAAAACGAACACTGTCGCTCATAAATGAGCAACCTTCAAAAAAAGATTCATTCAAAAAAAGAAAGAGATCTACAAGGTAATATCGATAAGAATCTCTTATGATAATTAATACTGAAGTAAACTTAAATACTGAATTATAACAACATTTGTTCTGTAAGATTGTTTTAAAAATGTTATGAATATCATTTTTATCTATTAAAAATAAAAGGATATATCCTGTAATATTGTATAAGCATATACGGTAATTTTTTAATAAACATTCTGTATGTTTTGTATTACAGTTATGAAATTAATGTAAATTTATTCTGAATAAATAAGTATGAACACTTTATAAAATAATTGAAACTCAACACCGAGTAACAGCTTAACTCAACAATCTATATACATAAAAATAATCGTAGAACTGTACGTACACACAGTAACAGATCAACCTCCCCAAATCTGTAAAAACTTCGCAATCGATATTAATCTATAACTGCGAGCCATTGAGTTCAAAAATTGAACAGACCCCTGTCCCATTGAACTACGCAGTCTCTTTCATATAACTTCTGATTAATTTAATACTAAATATTTGCCGTGTGCTGTAGGGTAGGATACTAGCAGATTACAATCTTACATTGTGTCTTACCAGGTGTGGGAAGAGGCGACTAAAGTACCAGAGCTATCAGATAGTGGTAAAACTACTACTACGTACTATCTCAAATGCAAAATACGACGGGCATGACAGTTAACATCCCCGTCGCAGTATTACGGTCTGCGATATCACGACGCCTGCCCAGCGTGACAATTATGGACAAAAATCGCCCTTTTCATTGAGTAGCCTATTTCTTACAACGGATCTCCTTTGTAAACACATGTTGTTAATCCATGGTCGTTAGTTCAACAACTCCGTAACAGTGTATGTCTTGGGAATTTGACACCTTGCGGTTTCGCAATATTTATTTCTTTTTATGTTACTAGATAAAACCAATTCCCCGGATCGACTTACAAACAGTAATTTAATTGGCCGATTTGATCTTTGAAATCGACGCGTTGAGAATGGATATCGGTAATTGAACACCGCATATCAATCGTTGTCGTGCTTTTTTGTTAAATTTTAGAACGTTCTCTAATAGATTTTATACACACTATTACACATACAAAGGGTCTCTTTCATTGGTATCTCACGCTCACCTATTTCTGCCGAAAAATATCAGTGTTCGAATTGCTGTGTTTCGGCTTGGAGGATGAGAGAGGCAGTAAAATTACTGGGTAATGTTATATAATATCTTCAAGCCACAAGGTTGGTAACGCGCTAGTGATACCCTTATGATATTACGAGTGTATATAGGCTGCAGTGACGAGCTGATCTAATATAAAAGAGATGTGATTTTGTATAAACCAATTAAATATCTTACTTCAAGCTTACGTTTTATTTTCTCACCAAATTCATATTTGCAAAAAAAATAAATTTCGAAGTAGTCTTGTAGTTCACTTAATCGGGTGCTTTTGATGCGTTGAAAAAGATTTACTAAAAGTATTTAAATATATTAATAATATAACAAAATGTGTGTATTAAATTAATGATAGTATGGGAATTCGGTACAAAATAACAATTCTCGGTGACAGGTGTCGTTAAAGGCGACTGTGGTACTAGCTCCGATAGATACCTATTATCCGAAATGCCGTAGCTTAAATGCAACAGGACAACGAATCATATCCCCGTCCCAATTATACAAATCCCACTAAGCTTGTCCAAAGCGGTGTCAATCGCAGAGCAATAATGGAAGATGATTTAATAATTTGTTAGTGACACTACGAGTTTGTCCGACAGTGGACATCCCACGGCAATTATGATTATATAAACAGAACTATACTTTGGTTGTGTGTTCACACAAATCCATAGATAGAGATATAGCATAAATTCATGGCATACAGCTGACATTAAAAGCATTTATCATTATCCTGACCATATATATTTTAAAACTACAAAGCACCTTTTAAAATATTTATCTGCAGCCAAACATGTCAATGAATATTCAAAAGATTTTTATACACATGCAATTACGTGTAGAAGTTGTTATGTTTATATAATTTCATCGGGTATGCAAATATAACAATGTGTCATGTCACTTAATTTTAATTTCCGCCTTACGCACCGGCCAACGTCACTGAAACCACAGATAGTTAATAGGAAACGAATATGGCCAAGGCCAGAAATCCTGTTCCCATTAAAAAAAAGAAAATTAAAAAACAAAACGTCAGCTGCGTAGGAATAATGGCGGCACCGGCGTTGGGAGCGGGTCAATATCCGTAACAATAATGTATCGAGTGGATGTGTTTATGCGAGACAAAGCATGCGTTTATCGTAGACACGAAAATGATGGTGATGATGTAAAAATGTCTGTTGAATTTTCACAAAATATACAAACATACTAATAGCCACCCTCCACTTTATATTTAATAATTATAGGATTTTATCTATGCTGATCGTTAGTATTATATAAAATTTTATATTTATATAAAAAGTTTTTTTATAACGAAAAGAGACATATAATAATATATAAAATTAATTGTAATTTTATTGTGTCGTGGCAACGCAGGTAAATATTTTAAGTAACGAGTGGCGGCTCATAGATAAACAATTAATGAAACTTCTTTTACAGTTATTTGAAAGTTGTCGTGTACAAGAATCGTGGTGACCTATGAACAGTTACAGGGCAGGGTCTAACGATTATGATAACATTGTTTGTTTGATTATTATAACTGAAAACAAACGTTTAGTTCAATGTCAGAATCATTTAACTTAATTTATAAGTATTTCAAGTAGCTATATAATTATACCTATAAAACTCTTCAATTTGCATTTTCAATTATGCAAAAATAATTTATTGATGATAAATAATTACATTCTCGTGCTTTAAATTATATTAAACAACTTTGTAATTGGGATAGTAAAATATATATTTTTTAATAATTAAATTTAAGATTAATTCATACAGCGTTTCAAGCCTCCATTTTCCTCAACTAACTCGGACACGATTACAAATTTATTTGTGATTAAGGTGGGTTTACAGGTGTGAACGAATACGCATTTGCATTAATGCACGTAAGGCATTTTAAAATCATTTTAAGATTAGAAGAATTAATTAATGGTATATGTATTATTAATAAATTTAAATATTTTTAAAATAATAGTAGTTTTCCAAACAGGACGTTTTTATTGACTCTTTAAAAATTGACTGACTACGTAGACAATTCCAAGCACATGCATGTTTTTAACGTCCGACATCGTAGACCGCGTCACGTATTAGACCCACTCGATAAAATAACCGCGAAAATCGCAGCCCTTCCCCGCCTTCTTACTGGCACAAACATCATTAACACTGCACATGCACTCGTATAATAGAGCAGTACACCACGTTCGCCGGCGAACGCGTGCAGTCACTGTCCCAACGAGCGACAACCGGCAGACCTAGAGCTGCCGGACTCACTCTGTCCGTCCTCTCTTGCTGAATTTTAAAATTAAATTCACCCCCAACGATGGCTGCCCGAGCTTAGGTCGAGCCTTTAGAGGCGCCCTCGGGCGATCACAGTTGATCCCGTTTAGATCCCGCGAGCCTTGCGGGCGCGGGACAAATACAGACATCGGACCTCTCATCTATGAGAGGTCCCGCCCTCTTTTGGGGGGGCGTCTGAAAAAAAAATGGTTTTAAATGAATGCAAGTGTTACCCCCTGGCAGTCCGGTCGAACTTTGCTTACCACCGCGGTATAAATATGCAAGTAAACTTAATACATTAAATTAAAACCAGGCTTGCTTTTTATTACATAAAGCCATTTAGCCTTTCACTTTTGCGGACCAGTTTATATGAAGTTCAAGGTTAGGCATATGTTCTTTTTCTTTTTGGTTTCAGCTTACGTACGAATGGGTAATTTATTTTCTGTTTAACATAAACAAATTAATTTGAGATTGTTTCATATATTTGGAGTATAGTATATAGAAATAGTTAATACGCGTCGTTTTATTGGTATTGGTATACTTTGACGAATGATTATTTATTTATTCTTTGACCTATCGAGTGATATAATACAATATTGGATAATCGATGGTTTGACCCAGAAGAAAAAAATATCTGATGAGCATTTATGTATGTCTGCGTGTTGAATATGTATTTAAGAATTTTATTTGTATTTCCTTTGATGTTTGATATACGTAACTGCCGTCAGTGTACCGGCAGAGTAGAATAGTACCTACATCTGTACCAGGAGTAATAAGAGGCGACTAAAGTAATAGAACCTACAGATAGCGGTATATCTATCCGAAACAGTGTAGCTCGAATACACAGGGTGGGCATGGACAGCAGCATTCCTGTCACAAGGCTGCGTTTTGCAATTGTTCCAATGGCTGTAATGATTATGATGAATGACACGTAACACATGTGCTTTAAGCACAGAAATATAAAAAACAAATAATATTCAGGTACCACGCTTATTACAATATTACAACAAAAATAATTTAATTATCCTAATTACACATTTATCTTAGTTGAAAATATAATGTAACGGCATTTAAAGTTCACTTATATCGCCTCTTTAATTATATCCTTTAAGATTTCAAAATATAAAAATGTATACAAAAGAATGTTAACGTCAATCCGCCAAAGTGATATCCTCCGATGCGCCCTCTATCGACATTTATTCAAAGCTTTTTAAATTTATAATAATAAAATTGACATTTCCTTTGATATGTATATCAGAACTGACACAATTCCATTCGCTCGTGGTTTTCGTTAATTTCAATTGTGGTTATACCTACCAAGTATCGCTAAACGACTCATTGAATTCTAGGAATTATTCAATGATATACAACAGAGTAATTCCAGCTATTATTCAGCAATCACAAGCAAACTCTTCGTCATTAAACATTATTGATGACCACATAAATTAACGCTTTAGGTATCAATGCATTTATTGTTTTGATGTTAAAAGCTAGACACAAGACAATGTATTATATTTTTACAACTTTTGTCTTGAGAACACTTAGCTGTTTATTTTTTTTATTAAAAAAATTATTATGAACACTAACTATTTTACAATAAAATAGTCGGGTGTTGATTTGTCCCAGTGGTTGGGAATTGGTGCTGGTGTGCCGCAAGGTGGCATTCTCTCTCCGTTGTTATTTTCCCTTTTCATAAACCTTGTCACCAAATCTATTGGCTGCTTTGACCATCTTTCCGCTGATGACCTATACACTCAGGCAGAGTACAATACGTTATTTTATATATTTTTGTTGATTGATTGTTGATATTATATGTATTTATTGCGTTTATTTATACAAATATGTTTGTATCGTTTATCTATTTTATATATATATATTGTCTGCATCACTATATATATTTTTTCTGTTTCGTGTAATGAATGATTGACCGGGAGAAAATGCCAACCGGCATTAAGTCCGCCATTTGTACATTTTGTAATATATTGTACAATAAAGTTCAATAAATAAAAAAAATGTGGAACCTACAACAGACATTCATTTTGTATTACATTACTTACAGGGAAAGGCTTCAAGATTTTTGGAGAAAATAATAAATTTTTATCATTATTAATAATAATCACACAGCATCTCATATATTTTACCTAACTCCGGGGTAAGTCGGTTAAAACAATTATGTTACGGATATCAGACAGAGGAATCACAAATATAATACTTAAATACATATATTCAGCACCCTGACACAGAACAAACACAAATATAATCATACAAGTATTTATCCCGGGTGGGGATCGAACCCACGAACTTTGGCGCACAAGATAGACCATCATCGGCGCCATCAAGCCCGGCATACTCTCGGCTATCGTTCTCGGAAAATGGTCGAACTCGAAGAACATCCTGGTCATAGATCAAATGGAACTTATTAACTGAAGCTACATACGCGGTATTGAAGACACCAGTTGTGGTACGGATGTGCAGGCCATAAGTCGTCTCTTACAACACCTGAGTAGTAGTAGGAAGTAGAAGGAAAGCCATTCTATTCTACATAAGTTAGACCTTATACAAAGGTCGTGATCAAATGGTACCGCTGAACAGCATTGTTCGCACAACTTACTAAATAATATCTTCAAGTCATAAAGTTGTTGATACCCTAGTGATAGACTTGTGATAATGCGAGCGTCTATAGGCTGCGGTGCACGCGGTCTATATGCGTGTTGGTTGACTTGATCTAAAAAAAAATAAGCTTATCACGGCCACTTATAATACGTCAACTTTTTTTTTTGAATAAATAACTATTGCACTTAATTTTTAAAAGGATAATAATAATAATAAAATAATAAAATCCCAAAACATCTAATACACTGACCTGACTCCGTGGTAAGTCACTTAAGCACTTGTGTTACGGACGCCAGCCAATAGAGAAACCACAAATTTACTTCTTAAGTATATATATTTATCGGCCAGACACACACCAACTATCATCATATAAATGTCTGCCCCCCACGACCATTGGCGCGCAAGTAAGGATAACTACCATCTGCGCCCGCACCATCGGGCTCGTCAAAAAAGAATAAAATTTTTCAACTGCGTTATTTTTTTTCTAAGCATAACCAAAACCTCGAATATTAAAACATAGATACTTGGAGCATAACCGTTGAAGCACAGAAGCATAAGATTATTATATTTTCGATAATTAAAGCTGTTAAACGTTTTCAGTTATATATTTTCGGATAGCGGTGCTATTTTCAAATATGCACAATATTTAATTAATTAATATTCTGTAATAAAACATTTACAGTCCTAATTTTATTAGCGTATACATATGTGACATAAAACACACGATCAAGATTATTTTCTTATTGAGGATAACCTCTAATCACATACGCAAACTGTATTTGTTAACCTAGAAACATCATTATTAAATCTAATGGTCGTTCGGTGGTCGATATTCGACTATAGTTCATAACATGAATTTTTATTATTTGTTAATTACAAACTTCTTTATCATCATTCAATAGACAGTTAATATATACTCAATTTAAATATGTCGTATATTAAACAGTAGTGCATTTTATGGTTATTGTAATGGATTTAATGTGTTTCTACTGCTTTTTGTATAAAAGTAATATAAGCATGAAGCTTCTAGTTCACAAGTCAAAAACAAAAATATCTCTATATAAAAAGGCACATTTAAATCCTTCACAAACATCGTTTACTTCAGGTAGACCTTTTGCAAAGGTCTACCAAAGAGTGAGGTACCAATGCAGTCGGCATTGGTACCTCACTCTCACCTTTTTCTACTGCCAAATAGCAGTGTTCCAATTCTGTGTTCAAGTATCTAAGGCAGTGGTTACTGGGTAAATGTGACATAATATCTTCAAGTCACAAGGTTTGGAACGCGCTAGTGATATCCTTGTGATATTACGAGCGTCTATAGATTGCGTCATTGAATACAAAATTGATGTGAAATTATGCCGGATTAGTTTTTTTTTTTTTATTAAACCAAGTTGACAAACGGGCATACATACCGCAGGATAGTAGGCATAACTCTAGCTTATGCCAGCCTTGGGACTTTAGGATGTTACGTCACATTCACCAGTAATTCCACTGCATCTCCATGTTATTTTTCTTCTTTCTGCCTCTCTTCAAATCTGTTTTTAGATATCCTTAATACAAGTTCTTAAGGCGCTACTGATCTAGGAGTGTTCTGTGAAATTATAATTTATAATATATTTATTAATATTATTTGCAAAAAAATATGGACTCAATATCTGATTGCAAGCCTCAAAGGCTGTATCGTTGACCTTTGTTTGTGTCACAATTGCGTATTAAATTACGTAGTCTATACAATTATCTCATTCATTTCCTCCTAGACCGTAGTAAGATTTTTTGCTATGTTTACATTAATGCAATAACCTATAATTACTGCAAGACTGTACTTGTGTTGTATTACTGATTAAGTATCGTTTGGAAAATATATTATTACTAGCACACACCACAACACAACAGACGTTGTCCTATCTTAACTATATAATGTATATCATGAAAAAAATGTAATCGTCACCATTATTCAATTCAATTTATTTATATGTAAACATTGGTAGGTATGCAATGGTGGTACGAAATATATTGAGCCGCACTATGTACTGCCATTAGCAGGCGTACAGATTTAAATATAACAGTAAATAGAAATCATAGAATGTCAACAAATTTACGTGATTATGGAGAAAATAAAAAGTATTATTATTAACATATGATATTGTATTTATAAATTTTAATTTAAAAAAAAAAAGTTAATACCTATAATAGCATAATGTTTTAAAAGTTTTTTTTTTACATAGAATTAACATAAACTTTAGTTATTAACAATCATCGGTTTTTAATGTGTTATATCATTCAAACATAATCATTATAAATACTTGTGATAAGAAAAAATATATAAAAATGAAATGATAAGGATGTCAGTTATGTAAATAAAAGTAAAAAAAAAACCTATAATTAAATAATCATGACATAATATAAATAAAATTATTAAAAGTCAATACATTATTGTAAAATATAATTATTATAAATTGTCTATAAAAAAATATGTAATTATATAATAGGCTTTATTTTATATTATTAAATAATCATGACATGACATAACAGGCTTTTCTAAATGTCGTCAAGTCAGTCTCTTTAATATTGATGGGTTGTTTTTTGTAAATTTTAGGAGCCATACAGAAGACGCTGTTTTCTTTTAATGCAGTTTTTGCCATAGGCGCACTCTATTTATTTTCTTGACGTTTGACATACCAGCCATAACACGTCCACTGCGGGACATAGACCTCCCCAATTGAATGCGGCCTGTGTCCAGCGCGATCCTGCGGCTTTAGTCGGATCGTCTATCCATCTTAAGGGTGGACGCCCTACGCTGCGCTTGAACTAGTCATGGTCTACATTCCAGAACCTTACGACTCCATCAGTTTTGCGTACTTAATGCCCTTCCCCCTGCCACTTTAACTTACTGTTCCAAAGGGCTATGTCGTTAACTTTAGTTCTGTTACGAATCTCATCATTCCTGGTTCGATCGCGCGAACAGATTCAATTGCTCTTTCTATAGCTTCCAATGAAAAAAATACTTAACTAAACTTGCAACCACCATTTAACTAGCGTAATATCTTAATAGCTACAAGAGAAAAGCGATAATAATTTAAGTAAAGATTTTATATGGCGTGAAAACTTTTACTGATAGATAATTAATAGATGTAAGAAATTACTGAGGGTAGTCTTATTATTTATTATAGTCCCATATATACTTTGGAATTACAAACAGAAATTTCAATTTTATTAATATATGCATATTAATAAAATTGAAATTTCTGTTAGACTTAGACTAGCGTCACCCGGCGTTTTCGGCCCATGAGAATCATAATAAAAAAAGTTCCCGTATGCTTAAGAATAATAAATAGTAAAAGACTTTATGCTTGACTTATTTTAGGAGCAACTTAGGCTACCTAAGTTACTCCTAAAATAAGTCAATCCGTAACAGAGATTATCCGGTACAAACAGACTGCCAGACTGACAAAAATGTATATACATATATACCGTACATACAATCCGTGAAAAGCTGTTAATATAGAATTACAGAAACACTAAAATTTTATTTACATGTATAGGTGTAAAGGTTCAATACTTTTCGGAAATTTTATTTGAATAATACCATACCTACTTATTAATAAAAATCAGAGACGCGAATTAAAAAATATCTATTATCTCATCGCTTTGTATCGTAACCTCCTTTTTAGGTCTTCGATATTTAATTTTAATTCCTTTAAAAAAGCAATGCAAAACTTCACTTACAATAATTCCCGCTCATAAGTTCCAGGATCGAGATTACTTTAAAAAACTTTAGTACAATCAACCAAAGTAGTAAGCAAAAAACGTAGACATCCAATCCAAATTGATTCTCATGCATATTGTTAATGATACTAAACTTGACCTGAATGATTAACATCGCGAAGTTATTGATAAAAGCGAAGGTTAGGTGCGGTAATGACATAATACCAAATACGTGATGCTATGTTAAGTCTGTTCTGATACATCGTGTCCGACAAGACTCCGGACCAAGGACCGCAAGGTTATAACTTAATTTGATGGTTAATAATACAATTATCTGCGTTTCTTTATTTATGGGTCGCCAAAATGTGACAAAAAGGGCACGACTGGCTGTTCATTGAGGTGTGTTGGTTCCAACACTAACATATAGTAGTGAATGTTGGCATGTATGGAAGCGAAGCACGCGAGTAGAACAAATGCTGTTGAAATGAGAGCACTTCGACTTCGACTATTAACTCACATCATATATATACTTATATATGATGTGAGTTATAGAGATTGATTAAATACGAGCATTAGAGTGATAAGAGAATTATGTGATGTAAAAGATGATGTTGTGACAACAATAGAGATAGGATGTGGTAGAAACTTTGTTTCCCATAAAGTCAATTTCAATAACATCATTTGCTATCGAAGTTGCTTATATATAAAAAATATATATAAAAAATTGATAAAATCAGATTAAACTATACTATCAATTGGTTTGGGTTTGGTTAGATTAAATATCTTTAGAAAACCTTTAATATAAGATGATATGTACAAGAAAACCACTTGTCTCGGCTAGACAAGTGGATTTTTTTCTAGTAAATATTATCTTAAACATATTTATTCTATGCTTGAAACTTCCCAAAGTAAATCTTTATTAATACACCATCACATTCGCCATTGGAAGTCCACTGCTAGACATAGACCTCCCCAAGAAAGGAGGAACTTTGCCCATAATTGCGGCGCTGGGGAAGCGTGTTGGAAATCGCGCAGCTTTCGTAACGGGGATGTAGCTGCCCATCTCCGCCATGTGAATTTGTACTGCGCTGTTTCAGATGGATATACCGCCGTCTGTCAGTTTTGGTTTACCTTAGTCGTCTCTTACGACACTCTGTACAGAAATAGGTACTATTATACTCTGCCGGTACCTCAAATCTTTATATATTATATTACATCTTATAAGTTTCTTTAAAATCTGTAAAAAAGCGGTTTAATTTACTCATAAGAAAATTGTTTTAAACTTTTTTACCAACTTGTAAAGGTCGACAATTCAAATTAAATTTTTAATGCATTTTACATATAAAATCCACAGTAAACCAATTATAAGTATCCTAATAAGACATAATTCTAAAATTAATATGCATCTCGATGATATTAAAACTAAAATAAAACCATATGTGTGTATTCTCTTAAAATATATTAGATAAAATACTACAAAATTAAGATGATCACCAAATATAGTTTCTTTAATTACTCAATAAAAATGTATTCGTTATCAATTCGTTACAAGGAAGTGAATAGTCCGGTTATATTAATTCAACTATTTGTATATACGGATGTAAATTTACATAGTAGGTACCATACCGGCCTACGGTGAAGTATATACCTACCTTCAATCGTGACTTTGATTGGATTATTACTGCAACTTTAAAAGCAAATACCGGCAGGGACTATATCCTCGGTTATTTTCCTGACATCGCGTCCCGAGGGAACCCACTCAGGATCAAAAATAGCTTATGTCCTTCTTTGTACTTTAAAAGTTTAATCTATCCACAGCTGATAATTTTTTCTCAACAAACTCTTTAAAAGTGACACATATTCGGTTTTGAAAAGCGCTACATTACATACTACATTGAACATTGACGTTATGACGGCCCCGGTGGCAAAGTTCATATGCTGTGTGTCGTTGAATATTTGTATTTGTTCTGTATCTAGGTAGTTTTAATATTTATTTAAGTATTCATCATAATAGCCACAAGACCATGAGCTTTTTTCAGCTGGCTAATAAAACCAATGGTAAGAGACCACGTTTCGCTGCCATAGGTCGTCGCTGGTAACACCTATTAGTCCAAAACTTTCGAATTGAGACACTGAGGTATGTTGGACGGTATTTAAGTATTATACTATCTACTACTAATTGCCACGCTGGGCAAGCTGGGCAATCTCAGAGTGTAGCTTCGCGACGGGGATGCTGCTGCCCATCCCCGCCCTGTGTCTTAATCTATAGTCACAATATTTTCGTGATAACCAAGTTTAGTTCAGACAGGACAACGACTAACTAACTATTATGTTTATATATTCAAGCTAACCATGTCTATTGCCTTTTTAAATTCTTAATTGTTTACTCATACTAAAAATCGTGCACCATGTTCCGACACGCTGTAAATAATAATCTATCTTATATTGAAAATCTAAACGAAACTTTTTCTGTCTGTTCTTAAAGCGAAATTCGAAAATGAGAAATGCGTAGAACTAATACCCGCGGTAAGTTCTATTGAGTTACGCCTAAAAGAATAATAAATAACCTATCGTCATCATCATACCAGCAATAGAAGTCTACTACTGGACATAAACCTTCCCAAGAAAGGAGGTTTTTTGCCCATAGTTGCCGCGCCTAGTAGCGATCGCAGAGCGCAGCTGTCGCGACGGGAATGCTGCTACCCATCCCCGTCCTGTGCATTTGAGCTGCACTGTTTCAGATGGATATACCGCCATCTGTCGGTTCTGGTACCTCAGTCACCTTTTACGACACTGGTGCAGTGGGAGGTACTATTCTATTGCCGGTTCCTTACATAATAATGCATTCATACAACATTTCGTACATTGACCTGACTCCAAAATAAGACGCTTTAAGCACTTAGGTCACGGACATCGGGCTACAGGGGAATCACAAATATTATACTTAAATACAAGTTTGACACGCAGAATAGACATCGAAACGAACTATCGGGCTCGACTAAATAGTTCTATATATGGTTAGTCAAACAGTCTCTCTGGTGAAGGGATTTTTATAGCGCAGTTTTTATTTATTTATTGAACTTTATTGCACAAAATATTACTAACTGTACAAATGGCGGACATAATGCCAGTTGTCATTATCTCCCAGTCAACCATTACACGAAACAAAAAAAATATAGTGGTGCAGCCAATATATATATACAAAATAGATAAACGTTACATACATATTTGTATAAATAAACACAATAAATACATATGATTTAAAATGTATATATAAAATAACGTAGGTACATCAGAAACAGGGTTATAAAGTTAGAAAAGCAGCATCAGTAATAAAAGTACGGAGAAAGCGTTTCAGATCAAATTTATTTGGGGATTCGACGGAAGCTCAGTTTATGGCGAAAATATTTTTTTTATATGAAGTTAGTAAACAAGCTTCCTGTCCACTTGATGGTAGACGTAACCGCAGCTTATAGACGCTTGTGCCATCACAAAGATATCACTAGCGTGTGGACAACCTTGTGAACTGAAGATACTATTTCACATTTAACTAGTCCATGCGGTAGACTTTATATAAGGGTCGCATGCATTGGTATCTCACTCTCACCTGTCTCAACTGCTAAATAGCAGTGTTCACATTGCTGTGTTCTGACTTGAAGGGTGAGAGAGGCAGTGAAATTACTGGGTAATGTGCCATAATATCTTCTTGTCACAAGGTTAGCAACGCACTAGATAGCCTTTATAAGCGTCTATAGGCTGCAGTGCATATGCTTACTATCATGCGGACTGTATGCTTTTTTGACCTGGTGGAATATGATAAAATAGTAAATTCACTACCTCTCTCCTTTTGAACTGGAACATTGCAATTTGGCGGTAGAATTAGGTGAGACAATGCATCTTTGTATGAGATCTACCTTTAGTATACTAGCGTCATGTTACCAGTGTCACCTGTCCTTTCTAATAATTCTTGTATAAACGCAAGTTTGTGATTATGAGCGAATGAATGATTTTTGCACTTTCATGTCGAAACAGTTGAATAGATTTTGATTAAATTTAATGCAGGGATTATTGATAGTCTGAAATAGCACATACGCTACTTTTTATCACCAAAATATGTTCCCGTGGGATAGATCTGGAGTATATTTTTGTCTATTAAAACGGCTCCTACATAGACGGGTCCGATAGTGCAGATGGAAGTCCTCCTATCCTATTTTATGTGCCCAAGGTCGTTAGTTTGATATCCACTCAGTAAAAATATTTATATGATGATATTTGTGTTTGCCCTGTGTCTGGGTGTTAAAAATATGTATTATATATGAAATTCCTCTATTGATGTCCGTAACAAGTACTTTACGCGACTTATCTCGAAGTCATGTCAATATATAAGATGTTGTGTGAGTATACTTTTTTAACGGCGTCAAAAACGCAGTTTATTGATAAAATAAAACAAATATAGTGTTATTATGAGTAATATGCACGTAAATGTTAGATAATATCACTCTGTTTAGCTGTCAGGGAGTGACAGACTTCTTCCTACGTGTAGAGATCCTATCAAGAATGAGATTTAAAGGAAGGACCTTGCAGACAAAGTCACGGACGGAAAGCTAGTTGACAATATCTGTAAAATAATCTCCACGGATATAAAGCTCAAACATATATATATTCTTACTACGTTTATATACCAGCTTAATCATGACTCGTATTTTATAATAAATATGTAAATACACGCCTCCCACACTAAATCTTGTCACGATATCGTAGTGTTGCCAGCTTCAAGTACATATCTCAAGTATAATAATTAGAATAAATATAGAATAAACGTGGTAGCCGTAGAACAAACTGCTGGACATAGGCCTTTCCAAGAAGTTGAAGTTGGGACAGGCTTGGTGGAAATCCCTGGGCGTAGTTTTCACGACGGGGATGCTATATACCGCCATCTGTTGGTTACGGTACCCCAGTTGCCTCGTATGACTCCTGGTACAGGGTTAGGTACTATTATTACTACTCTGGCATGAACCTCACGACTTAACATTATACATAAAGCATTTAATTTTGAAGTCAAGACAAACTAATGGATTTTAATCTGTTTACATTACAACAATATATAACTGCAACTTTAATTTATATATAATAGAAGAGTTGTTTTTATGTTATTGTAAGACAACATCAACAAACAAGTATATAGTTCACGTGATAGTAAGCGTCATACCAGTCTATAGACCGTAACATCACAAGGATATCACTAGCGCGTGGCTAACCTTGTGACTTGAAGATATTATATCTCATTACCTGGTTTCACTGCCTTTCTCACCGTTCAAACCGGAACACGCCAATGCGAAAACTGCTATTTATTATGATAAAATCACTAATGTAGTACAAGTACTGAAGCCGTGAGGTACCGGCAAAGTAGAATAGTACTTTCCCCCCGTACCAGGTACCTTAAAAGACAACTAAGGCAACAAAACGATAGATGTTTGTATATCCATCCAAAATAATGCAGCTTAAATGCACAGGGCAGGGATGGGCAGCAGCACCCCGGGCGCATTCTTGGAGAGCCTTATGTCCAGCATAAAATTTCAATAACTGGTATGATGGTAAAGACTGCAAATGTAACAGAAGAAAAGCCTGTTTCCAAAACACGGAGATTTTATTTTGGGTCACCCATTCCTAAGAGATACCACAATCGGCTATAAGCATGCACCTTATATATCTGTACAAAAACCTCGTGTCGTGGGGACCAAGGGTCGTGGGTTCGATCCCCATCTAGTACTAATTTGATGATTTTTTGTATTTGTTCTGTTTGGGTGTTAAATATAAGTATAACATCTTTGATAGCTGTATTGTCTGATGTCCGTAACACAAATGCTTTAAGCGCCTTATTCGGTGTCGGGTCAACCAATCTTTTGAGATGTGGTGTGCGGCGATAAATAGGTGAGAGTGAGATACCTCATCTGTTTCTATGGTGTTTGTATGAGGTCTACTTCATGTAATATCAGCTTAGGAAATTTATTTTAGAAAAATAATAAACACTTTCGAACCTTTCAACTTCGGCAAAACCACCTGCCATATCTAGTAGTTCCTAATAGACAACACAATAACTAACAGAATAATTTAAAAAATGTCAACGCCCATCACTACGGGTACAACTCGATTATCGATAGTTATAATCGAGGTGACGTCACTAAACAACTATTGTTCGCTGTCATAACTTATAAATACATGGAATTGAATTACGAAGTCTGCTATTATTTATGACTAACTTTGGCCCGCGACTTCCTCAATATTGCAAGTGCTAAGGTTAAACTTAATACAATGTTAGATACATATAATATTATGTATATATAGGGAATTTATACTTTACTTGCTAACCTGACAGACGTTTTCCGGTCTTTACTATACTTATCATGAAAAACATTATTTATATATTGATTTAAACCTATATATTGAGACATAAACTATCCCATCTCTGAAGATGGATCAAATTTTACACAGCAAACAAAAAATTAATAAAATTTGAACTTTGAGAGGTTTTATTCAAAGAAAATGCTGAATTATATTTAAGATGATACTTACTAAAAAAAATACCTTGTCTGAAATGTCAGGTTGGACTCAAACCTGCATATTTCCCTTACCAGAAATACTGCTTACAATACTTATTACTTTAATAATTAATTTGGACGATCTTCGACCATTCGGCGACCTCTAGTAATGTTTATTTCAGAAACAAAGTTACTCAATTTATTACTAATATCCAAGCGAAATTTTATCAAATAGCATATTAATAGGCGGTTCTGATGGCGCAGGTGGAAGTAATCATATCTTATGCGCCAAGCGTCTTGCGTTCAATACCCATCCAGGACAAACATTTATATGATGATATTTGTATTTGTTCTGTGTCTGGGTGTTCTATATATGTATTAAAATATTATATTTGTGATTCCTCTGTTGTTTGATGTCCGCGACACAAGTGCCTAAAGCGATTTCGCTCGGAATCAGGTCAATGTGTTAGATGTGGTGTGAATATTATATAATTATTATATAAATAGCTTATTTATTAAGGCTATGTGTTAAAACAGAAATACATGTCAGTAGCAAAGTCGAGATTGGCTACACAATGAACTCGGCACGCGAGCGGGGACCTTGGCACCATTGTAGATTCATCAATGAAATCTGAAATAAACGCTGTAATGCAAGATAATATGATGAAAAAACAAAACGCCATTAATATTAACAATAAGATTGTCAAATAAAAAATCAGGCTGCATCAACCCGGAGAGAAATGAAACAAGAACATAAGTGACTAATGATCCGCCCCGGCTTTGCACGAGTGCTATGAGCTTTTCATTTATTTATTTCGGATTACCAACATATGCAACAGTAATTAAATAATAAACACTATAAAATAAATTAACTCGTAGCCATAAGTGCATAGTATGCATAAATGGAATCATAATCACAATAAGTAATAACACATATAAATAATAAAAAACATCAAAATCGATACAGCAAACTTAATGTAATTACATCAACACACTTGGAAATACTTACTCATTTTACTGTGTAATGCAACAAACACGTCGATGATTGTCAGGAATGCAAGAACATAACCACCATGATTTTAACATTAGAGAGAAATGAATTTTTATATTAACTGACCTTTGTGGTTCGATAAGGTCGTTAAGGTCATCGGTAATATGAGCAGTATTGTATGTAGCATCCGTTATAAGTGTATCACAGTCATGCAAAATCTCTTTATTTGATGACATTTCTGACTCAATTACTATGTCAAATCTCAGAATACATGACCCATCTAGTACTTTATACAGCCATTGGAAGTCCACTGCTGGACAGGGGATTTTGCCCATAATTGCCACGCTGAACAAGCGTGTTGGCTATCGCAACGCATATATGACGCGACGGAGATTCTGCTGCCCAACCCTGCCCTGTTCATTTGAACTACGCTGTTTCGAATGGATAGACCGCAATCTGTCGGTTCTGGTACCTTAGTCGCTATTTTACTCTGTTGGTATGTCTCAGCACATCTAGTACATATCTACTTGTACGGTTACTTGATCACCTCACACTAAGTCCTTTATTTCAATTCTACAATTCTCTAACACAATAAAATTTAATTACTTTTTTTATTCAAGTAGGTATTCGTTGCACATATCTCTACTATAGATTTTCAAGAATCTATTTATGGGATATCTTTGCTTTTTATGTGAAGCTATTATCGTATATTAAAAGTCAGGTACGGAGTTAATTTCAACTAACGTATTTATTCTCAGATATATTGGAAGAATGCCCATCTAATCTAGATTACATCAATTACTATAATTACCTACTTAGTGCGTATTCAATGAACGTGACACGTATTTGTAAATGACACAAGGCAGCCTTCACACAAGATCTCGCATAACCTACAAAGACATACTGAATAAAAGTGTAATAAGCCTACTCAAACAATTATGGTTAATTTATACTTGTTAATATAAAGAAGAATGTATGAATTTTGCGTATGTTACAAGAACCTGCATTGCTTTTTCCGGTTTGAAGGGCAAGAGACGCAGTAAATCACTGGATAATGTGACATATATTTAATATAGTAAATCGCAAGGTTGGCCACACGCTAGTGATATCCTTGTTTTACAAGTTGGTATCGGTTGCGGTAAGGCTTAATATCACGCGGAACGGTATGCTTGTATGTCATATTAGTCATAAAAAAATTTTTTTCGTAAAAAAAAATTTTATGTCATTCATCAATATTAACGGTTTTAAACGCATTTAACAATCACAACTTTGGTTCGACGTTTTGGTTTACGGCAACCGTTATAAAGTTTAAACCGAGTTTTATTATTTCATACCCGTTTTTTTGTTTGTTCTAAATACTTGCCCTTTTTGAAGAATAACGAGGTCAAAAAGTAAATGAAATTTCAAAAGTAGAATTTATATTCAGTGTTCTTCGTCATGTTTTTTTTTTAAACATCGATTACTTTAGAGATGTGTATGCGTTCTGGCCAAAGAGAAAAATAAAAATATTAACATAAATAGTAATTATAGATTTTAATTTTGTGTTAAATTTTATTATTTTAAAGCACTTTAATTAGCACGGATGAAAACAGCTAGACTATAGCACAACAATATTTTATAGTTCTTCTGAGAGCTTTATAGCAAATAGACAAAATTACCTGTTAGAGACAAAGGTAGTTAATATTAATAAAATCCTATGTAAATTTTAAGAACTATTTATAGAACTATACCGAAAACTTTCTTATCGCTACCTCATACAGTACTCTGAAAATGCCCGGGCTAAAGCGGTAGCTAACCTTCGATATGTATAAATATCATCTCTATGTCACAATCTGTTTTGGAAAATAACATAAACCGTTTCCATTTCTGGTTTCGCGGTAAACACAAATACCTCGTCATTTTCCATAAATTCGCCATTTATTGCTATTAAAGAACTGGTCTTATTACTTGATCAATGGGTTCATTTCATAGAAAACATTTGAATATTTTTTTAAACACTGGTGGCAATGTTTTTTGTTATAAAAAAATAAATCAGGTCAAGTGTGAATCGTGCGCGTTCCCTATGTAGTGAGCACATCAAAATTAAAGAAAAGTATCCCAAAAAATATATTGATAAAAAAAATTTTTGTTTGTTGTTTTATTTGTACTATGAATGATAATCCTAAATTATATCTTTCTGGTACAAATATTCTCTTACTCTTTAAGCTAAGCAGTGTATCGTCCGGTAGACAAACGGACAATAAAAAATTAAGTATTTTTTTAAAATATCTTTAAAATTGTATTTTATTGTACGTTGATAATGAAAAATATACCAGTTTTACTTACCAAAATACCCTGTTTATTACAATAAAGTCTTTCGAAACGTTGTGGGCTCGTACTATTATATTACATTTTTCAAAGCACTTAATTCGGTGAAAACCACCTTCCTTTCATATCATATTTGGGTTTCCCAACAAAAATCATTTAGTTTTTATTACAGAGTGTAAAAGTCGAATATCCGATTAACGAATATCTATAATAACAACCTAAATGTCAATCTAATGTATGTCGCAAGTCTAATGTATTTAATATTTGTTATAAATATAATGCATAAAATTACATAATTTAATCGTTCACTAAACATGACTATGAATACAGTCGTCCCTCGTAAAATGTAAGTGGGTTATTATAATATTTATTAATATCTTAATAGATAATAATTAAATATAAATGCCTGTTTAATATTAATTTCATAATAAAGTATTTAATTTAAGCATAACTATTAATGTAAGTGGGTAAGTGAATCAATCTTTTATATTAACCTCACAACACAAAATAAATGAAAATTCAAAATTAGAACATGAACCAAAGATTGAAGTAATCGAATTTCATATTTGAAATTAGCTGATACCCACAAGATAGATCGAAATAATTTAAGTACTATAGTTTTGTACACCTTATAAAATGTTCAAAACGGCTGCACATATCTATCTGTTGTAGATATCCACAATAACTATTAATTATTCTAATTATACCTGTGCGAAGCTGGGGCGGGTCGCTAGTCTTCATATATAAAACATTGGTTTCATTAGTTTCATTGGTGGACGAAATTATAAACTGCTAAACCGATTTTTATACATTTTTGCTTAATGTGTACAGTTTGATCTAACTTTAGAGATATGATAGATAAGTACCTATAGTTAATACACTACTCTGTCACAATGTCTCCCACAGTCATATGGACGGCTTGCTCTGAATAAGGGCCTGTATAATTTACTCATAAAAACAAATTCGTTTCCCAGTAAAAATGTTCTAGATTTACACTTAGTTTAAGGAGCGAAAACTGGCCTTTGCTTTAGTATAAATTATTACATCCGGTATGTAAAGAGGTTGCATTTTCATAAAAAAAATATATGTTTAAACTAATACAGATAAAAAAAAACCCAATCTAGGCTAACTGATGTAACACGTCCGTAAAAACTAGGTTGAATTACTTACCGCCATTGAATTGCTCTGCACAGTAATTACCTATCATTTAAACATGTCCACACATAAGACTCTATATAAATATTTACACCTTATATGAAATCGCGAGTACATACCAAAGCAAATATTTAAATTGCTAGTAGGTATACCTCGCACATTCATTCAGAGGGCGGTGATGTTTCTAGAGTAACATTGCGATCGTGTTTTGTTTATTTAATAACACATAAACACACTAACGAACACGCTAAATTGCACGCATGTGCTAAATTGAATTTAATGTATGACATAATTCAACACTTGAGTAACTCCTGGCAATGCAAGGACCCTTTATTGATCGATCTAATCTGAACCTATTTTTATTGCCAATCGCATTATAACGGAAAAAAGTGCACTCAACAAAATGTGCATCTCTCAATATTATGCCAAGGTGAGAGAGATAGTTTGAATTCGGCAACCTATTAATAAGTAATAGAAGTTGGTATCTCAGTATATAATTAATTTTTCATTTAAAGAGACGTTTAGATCTGTAGACAACTTGGTTTCGAAAGCATTATTATATCAGCCACAGGTCATCCATCGATGGATATAAGTATCCTCAAGAGATTAACCCTCTGGGGGATTACGTAATTGTTGCGCTGGACCTCAGTAGCCTCTAACCTCATATCAAATTTTCATTTAATATTTTCTAGAAATGAAACAATATTGGTATATAGCTGGGTAATTTACAAGATTATCGTTACGTCGTATGTTACACATTTTCAAGAAACTTTCACGCTAATAAATTTTATACGTCAGTCCGTTTTTCGTCTGAATAAATTAGAACTTTGGAGCAATGTGTGAAACTTTGAACGAATTCATGTCGTTTCCGTCATCCAATGTCAAAAGTTAGTTAATATCGCTTCCTCGCTCATAATGGTGACATCACAAGCTATGGCGAATATGCGATTACTGCATTTTTTAGATTAAATATTTTAATAGTCACATAAAAATATGTTTTGTTTATTATAACAATAGGTAGCAGAAACCATTATTTATTTATTCCCTTTCTTTCATTTAATCAATCTATATTTAGCCACCCTCTCGGAAGAATTAGCAGTTCTATAGTGAAAAAAATACCGCGAAATATTTGCGTTCCACGTTATTTTCATTATCGTTTTTCTTTTTTTTTAATATTTTAACATTATTGGATATTTTAATCTTTTTGATTTGATCAACCATTTTTATATTTATTCTTCCAATCAAATAATTTCAAGAACCGGTATTATTGTGCACCCCACGCTTTTCTCTAAATAGAACTTGTATTTTTCATTTATTTTGTTTCTACCCTAAAAAAAAACATTTTCTCATTTTAGCCCGATTTACCGATAAACAAGATGTGCGAAAATTAAGGTCGCGTATTTCATATTAAGGTTAGTTTTCAGTAAACTTTATGTTTAGTAAACTCAATTTAAAAAGAATCTTGCCTAAAAAAACTAGGGCTATATATATCTTTTATAGACTTATCATCTTAAACTATTCGCGGTTACTAAAAACCCAGCCCGCCTATTTTACGTAACTCAAAATTACCCACCACAGATTATGCATTCCAAATGACGCCATGGCATCCAGGATAAGGTAAAACTGTCAACTAAATATCCGTAAAGTCCGACCTTGGCATGAGGATCCGATTTCGTATTTGCGACAGGCTTAGACTATCTATCGTCTAAATGTGTCATTAGGTACATTAGTCACGTCTCAAATGAAATATCAAGTTTGTATCTAACCTAGTTTTTACTTGAATGTACTTTTTTTTATGAAATTGCAAAGCAGAAATGGTGGTATTTTTTTATTTTAAAAGTATAGCCAACTTAAACTACCTAACATTAAAAAAAATACACGAGTTGTTCCTAAGGTTGTTGCGTATAATTATAATAAACAAGCTCTTCAGCTTTATTAATTAGTATGGATTATTATACTTTGATTTTATACTTATATGCATATTTACATAGTAAAATGCTCATAAAGCAGACACTTCTATTTTGTTTATCTGTTTAAATTAAAATATACTTTGACTGGAGAGACAGATCAAAATGAGATACTAAAAAGGACCTTGTTTGATCACAAGAGGTCCAAAAGGAATCCAGTACCGTAATTAGATCATTATTCTAAAAATAAGAAACACCCCTAAAAGATTTTCGAGACATTATCATATGCGACAGCTATTTTTCTTCAGTGTAGTTTGCTAAAGTAAATCAACTCGTCGCCAGGGGTGCAAAGTCATTTCATTTAAGGCCCGTAAAATATTTCTTACCTTTTTATTTTTTGAAGCACACCTCAAAATAGGTCTTCAGGATCAGTTTTATTGAGTTATTTAAAGTTAACGCTTTACCAAATCTTTTCTTCTTCTCTTTTTTTTATACTAATATTTTATTCTACTTTTTTATCCTGGAAATGTAAGACTCCGCTATTAGAAACAAACTACAGAACATATTCAGTTGAAATTCTGAGTAAAAATAATTCATTAGTTATTTTATGACCGCTCCCACAGGATTTAACTAAATTAATATGACAACTGCAAAAATACTCCAAGATTATTGTAAAATTTGTAAAGATAAACTAATTTTAACCTGTTTAAAAATGTTTTTTTATTTGGCTTATGGTTTCTTTTTATGAGTCTAGTCTAGTCAAGGCATTAAGTCGAATATTGAATATAATGATTACTTAGAACTCCATATATTTAAGTCCATAATAAAAAATAATCCTCGTTTATTCGTTAATTGCCTTGTGTGTATGAGCACACAGCATATTCATTTTCTAAATGTTCGCGTGTTGCGTGACTTCAATCCCTCGGCTGTGGGTTTTTTGTTGAGTCTTCTATCGAAATTACCATATCTGACAATAATCTTTAGAGATCCTATACTGTTACTGCCATATGGTTTAATGCATCTTTTTTATCGTAACCTGTCCATAATTTATTTGAATATGTAATACAAATGTACTCCGAAAAATAATCTTTCCGTCTGTCTAAAACGTTAAAATCACAAGATTTTTCTTATGTTAAGTGAATAAAAACGAATGTAATTAAATTTGAATATTGTCTTGAAAAACAAAAAAAAATTGTTTGTAAGTATAAAAATATCTTAAACTTAAGGTTGGTATCCGCTGACTTAACATATCAAAATGGCGGGACGTTATATCGTTTGACATCTGTCCCTGATGGAAATGATATCTGTGTTCCCATCAAACACACGCGGGAAAAGTACGAAGCTACAGAACTGGTAATGAATATCGGTTTCCTCGACATATTGACGTGACATATAAAATACTTTTCGCTCGAGTAAATTATTTGGTTTGAAAAGTGTTTTTTTTATCTGTCAACAATTTATGATGAAATGAACGAGTCTTGCTTATGGTTTTGAGTCGAGTGATTTTTAGAAGTAAAAACATTTGAAATAAAAGACTTGCAATTACTTAATCAAATAATTTTTATCAATGGCTATAGACGAATAGGGTGGAAGAATCTTTAAATAGTTTTTTATACACTGAAATGTTTTTAATGTTGCTATATCGTACCTATTATATTCCTTCAAATTTTTGTTTCATTTTCAATAGAAAAAGTCTTGAAATAAGCACAGTTTAAAATAGTGCTGAACTAGTTTGACCTCGTACACTATATGAAGAACATATATTTTTTTAATAAATACGTCACCATTGTAAGTTAAATAACCTTAATATGAGACTGAGCTGTCATTATGCGTAACCATTGAACTACTTTGAATAAATCAATTATGAGTTATATAGTAGGTACCATAAAACTCTCATCTCCGATTATCCTTGCGCGTCCAACCTAAACGCAGTTTTTGCTAAAAATCTACTATATTACGCTAGAGGTCGCGACCTCCGAGCTCGAAATTAATTGAAGTTATTGTTATCATTCACAAGCCTTTTTTAAAGTTACGCCTGCGGATTAACTAGAGTGGTATGCTTGAATAATCAAGAATAAAAGACTGGCCACATAATGCTTAAATATTCACTACTACCGAGGTCAACATAAAACAGTTATTCTTGAGCACATATTTTTTTGTTATATCTATAGTTCAATAACCTTTAAGTTAAAAAGTCCTCAATATCATTATTTTAGTTAGTTTCGTTAAGAAAATAATAAATATATAGTGATCATATCTTGTGCGCCAAATCTAATGAGTTTGATCCCCACCCAATACAAATATTTGTACGATGACTTTGTTTTTTTTTTATGTCTGAGTATTAAATATGTATGGGTGTTAAATATTATATTTGTAATTCCTCTTTTGTTTGATTTCTGTGTTACAAGAGCATTAAGCGACTTATCTCGGATTCAGGATGTTGTGTGAGTTTATATTATAGAATCAGGTTAACCTAGCACCTATAATTTTCAATAAGAAAACCGAACACTCGAAAGGTAAATACACAAATTTAACAACCAGACAAACAAACCACGCAATAAAACAGGTATATTTAAACTCGAAAAGTTAATTAGAAAGCATTTTAGTTAAGTACCTAATAGAAGTAAAAAAGGCGGCAAAAAACTTTGCCGAAACAAATGACGACCGCGTCTGAACCCAACGCTCAAGTGCAAGGTCACAAGACGAAGCGCGCGTAGATTGTGAATTTGGAACAGTACACAGTTTAATAAATTATCAATCACCTATCAAAAGGAAAGATTTGTTTGTTTATTTGAAAGCTTTCACGGCCGGTTTGAGGAAATATGGTAATTTAATCGGGACAGAAAATTACTTATGGTGTCCGTATACAACTATAACTTTATCACTTTTACTTTGCGTTTACTTTTACAAACAATCACTTCATTCCAGACTTATCTTTATAATATTAATTACACAACATTTCTCAATTATTTGACAAGTTATTGTAAAAGAAACCAACAATACAGTAATTATATTTTACCATAGATAACAACGGATTCTTAGATATTGCATATTCAGCCATACAAAAACGAACAAATTGTGTTGCCATTGCTCGGTGAAATATACTTAGTTGTTGTTATCATTACAATTTATATAAAAATAATGTTCACTTATATATTCTTGTGAAATAATAATTATTAAAGATTTAATTTCATTCATTCATTCAATCGTTGACTTGCTTCAATATTCACATCAATTATCATACAATGCCAGTCCAAGGTCAACCGAGTTCATGTGTAAGTTTGATTTTGTGATCAGATTTTTAGATAATATATCTACAGCTTGCAGTTTACTCGTGTTATAATGATTAGCTAGAGATTTGTTTGAGGATTTCCAACAATAAAATAGCAACGCGTAATTAATTTATTCAAATTTTCCAATTGAAATTCAAATGATCTTGAGCGGTATTCAATATTCACAGCTTAATAGTCAAGATTGGAAAGTAGATTAAGAGATAGACTAGGGAAGTACCAAAGCAAATGATTTAAATTTATCACAAGCATCATTATATTCATCATCTTCATACTATTCGTCAAACACAACAGTGGACATTGCTGGACATAGGCCTCCCCTTGGCTTGTAATCGCAGAGCATAGTTTCGCGATAGAAATGCTGCTGCCCATCCCCGCCTGGCCCCATACATTCCATCTATCCGGTCCGGTTCCGGTACCTCAATCGCCTCTTACGACACCTGATACCGAGAGAAGTACAATTCTACTCTGCCGGTACTCCGCGGCCGAATATTTCGATCAACTTCACATATCAATATACAGATACATCTTTTGTATATATAAAAATCGAGTCACGGCATTTTTTATTTTTTCGATAAACTTCTAATGTACTGAACCGGTTTAATAAATTTTTGCTCAATGTGTTTGTATTTTGATTCAATTTGAGGATAGGTTATATTGCGATTTGTAGTTGCAATATTAAACCTATACCTATGATAAGGACAGGAACGTCTGCCGGGTTTGCCAGTAATATTAAAATTTAACCCAAAGCTTGATAGGCTGGTAAATTTATCATAATTATGAGAACCCATTGTTTGTTCCATGCAAAATTCCAACTGTCAATGAAAATAATTGTCAAGAAAATTTATGGGTTCGCCTTGGAACTCGATAATGAATACATTTGCGGGTACTCAATTACTTTATATATAAAAAGGTTATTCTAATGTGTGTACCACATTTCGATGCATTATCATGTGCTTTATTTGTTTATTTTAAATAAGAGGAGCTTAAATTACTACTTACTTGATGGAGCCTGTGAAAGGTTTTAAAGGAGCTTTCACTGAAAGCTCCTTTAAAACCTTTCAACATCATATTCTATGAACATAGATCTAACAAAATTGCAAATTATTAGTGCAATAAATCGCCATTAAAGTAGCCCCTACTCTGGTAATAACTCTTAATAATAGATACAAACAGACTCCTATTCAATTTCAACGGTATTTGGGTGAAGTGACGTGTCATTTAGTATGCCGCGACGAAGCCGCACGCAACGCCGCGTGCAATCATACTGTCATTCCAATTGGGTCACCGCTATTTTCCAAAAATAGAATTAGACTGCGACTCCAGTGGTGTGAGTTTAATAGCATATATAGCTTCTGGAATTATACTCATACAAACAGTTTGTAGCTTAAATTAGGCATATATTATAAATTTTGTTGAAGAGAAAAAAACACCAAAAAGTATTGTATTGTATGTAAATATTAACACTTGTCATATTGATAGGGCTTAATTTAATATTATTCCAACTATTGTTAGGCTATTTAGCGGACTAACTGAAAAAATAATTCGACAGATTTATACAATCAGCGCCCCGCAGTTTTACTCGCGTTGTTCCGTAAGAGTAAAAAAACTATTTAATAAAAAAATATATATTTTTATTTTGACTTCATCTGTTATACAAATATCGAAGTTTGCATTGTCTCATTTTAGGTAGAGATCACTATTTTTTAAAATGTTTGGTGAAAATGTGGCATTCAAATGTTGAAGACTTTTTAAAATAGGCCTAGTAGTGTATATGTTAAATGAAAGAAAACTAAACAAATTACAGAAATTCTAATATTTCCACTTTACAATATCAGTAATAATAATAATAATAATTTTTTTAAAGTTCTTGCAAGATGATACTCCTTCCCTCTAATAATAACAATAAAAATCCAATACCAAATCCATAACCAAATCTAATCATAACGCAAATCCATTACCAAATCTGTAACATGATTAATCAAAAATTAGCTATCAAATATAAACTCGTTACTGCTAAACCCTTACCATACTTCTAATATAGCTCAGAACCAGCGCTGGAAACCGCTAGCTATAAGATGTATTATGATAGAGCCATTCTGACTGACCGAACTGTACATAACAATAGACCAGACATTGCTCTAGCTGATAAGACAAATAATACAGTATATCTTATAGACGTAGCTTGCCCAAACACTCACAACCTACATAAAACTATCGCAGAAAAAATACATAAATACACAGAACTAAAGGAAGAAATAGTAACAATATGGAATACGAATAAAGTGTATATTGTACCGCTGGTGCTTTCAAGCACTGGTGACATTGCTAAGCACCTACTTGATGCCTTGCGAACCCTTGACTTACCTGAAAGCATTTACATCACAATGCATAAAGCGACAATTCGTAACACCTGCCGTATTGTCCGAAAGTTCTTTCAAGGTGATACTCCTTATCCCTATCATGATCCTGAAGTTCATTTGGCCTAGGCCCGTGAATTTTGGTTATGTACCACGGCACCCTCAGTGTTTCGAGGAATTAAAATCCACATAATGATAATAATATACTCTTTATTGTACACCAATGAAAACAACACAAGAGCAAGAGGCGGCCTAATCGCTAAATACAATTTCTTACAGACAACCTTTGGATATAAATAATGTTAAAGCTGGTGGAAGTTTAAGTTGCATTTAGTACATACATACACAATAATAAACATACATATGTACATATAAAACAGATACATACAAAATAAACAAGGAAATAAATTTAAACAAGGAAAGTGACAGAATCAAAATGCAAAATCAAAGTGACAGATAATACTCCGATCGACTATAATAGTTTAATCTTACAACCCGATTCACACTCATTCATGCAAAAACAACTACAGAACGTTTCAATAATATAGGTTACTCAACTTAAATAATTTGTTTGTCTTTAAGCAAGTCGTACAAACGGGTAAAACGTAAAACTTGACACAGTGAAAGTTTATGTAGAGAAAAACTGCTTAAAGCTATATATTTTATACAATATGCACTAGAAAAACATAAACCATTGCAAACACTACTGTTTGAATGACGTATTGACAAATGTCAAAATGTCTGTCTGTCAAATGTAAAAAAAAAATATAAAAGAGTTTTTACAAAACGTAATTCAATATGGTCGAAGTTCGACCACCGCGCGACCACTAGTACCTACATATGTAAAAAAAGGCAGATAGCTAATGATAGATATAGCTCTCAATCTGCAAATAGTGATACAGGCCCTTAACAACACGTTTCTGTGACAAGCGGCCCTGTCAACACAACCTACATTTAGCGTGTGGTACAACTCTGAATCGCCTAGACCGTATATAATTTAACTAGATGAATGATCATACAATGGGGGTGCCAGATAGCAACTCCCCGTGTATCGGGAGAGGTGGGTGAGGTGCCTGAACAAATAATAATAACAAATTCACACAACATCTCATAAACTGACCTGACTCCGAGGTAAGTCGTTAAAGTACTTGCGTTACGGACATCAGACAACAGAGGAATTACGTAATACTTAAGTACATATATACAAAACCTCATATAAATATAAATTCATTCAAAAATTCATATAGATATTCCTGGGTGATCACTACCATCTGCGCCATTGTCGTAATACTTACAGTCGGGATAGACAAATGCTACGCTCGCGGACATATTAATTTCGGGAGAAAAGCCTCTTACTTATAAGAAATACTATATCTATAAACCTGCAATGGTAAACTCACAAAATGCCTCATTAAACCTAAAGGAATCATGGATAACAACCTCGCTAATTAGTTTTAGTGCACGAAAGAGACAAGTCAATTATTGTAATAAACACGAGCCAACAATGGGCTTGATTTCTGTTCTGCTTATTGTCCCATCGGATGCAATTACGCCGTCAGAGTTGAAATTACACGCATATTCCTAGTTATGTTGTCGTATGGGCCGGCGTTTTTAATTTGTCACATCATTCTGATGTTTTAAGTAACTGTAAGCGTTTGAATATTTGGATTCCACTAATCAATCATGTAGTTGTTTTTAAACCATCCACTGGTAGATAGAGGGGCCGTAAGGTATAAAAATGGGGGGGGGGGATATTTTTATCCATATTTGCCACGCTGGACAGGCAATTGCAGAGCGTTGCATTGCAACGAAGAAGTCGCAATCTTTGCCCTGTTGCACTTGGGCTACGCTGATGGATATACCGCCTTCTGTTGGTTTCATTACCACATTCAGGTTGCTAATCAGTTTTAGTGCCTCACGGATGTCTGACCTCACCAACTTTTTATACTGCAGATACATATTTTATGGGCTATATAGCAGGAAGTGCCACAGGCCATAGTGCCCGTGGGTCGGTGGCACTAACTGCTCATTCTTCAAAAAATCAACAATATATGTACACTACAATAGCCTGACTCCAAGATGAGTAACTTAAAACACCATGATACGGATACCAGACCACTGGGGAGGTTCGAATATAATACCAAATACTTATTTAAGATCCACAGCAAAGTAAAAACACTCATCACATGAATATCTGTCTTGGGTGGGATATCGAACTCACGACCTTTGGCGCTCAACACAAGAATCCCTACTATATATTATAAATGCGAAAGTAACTCTGTCTGTCTGTCTGTCTGTCTGTCTGTCTGTCTGTTACGCTTTCCCGGTTAAACCTCTCAACCGATTTTGATGAAATCTGGCATAGACAATCTTTAGACCTTAAGAAAGGACATAGGCTATTTTTGAACTCGAAATAAGGGTTGTAAGGGGTTGCAAGGGGGGATGAAAATTTGTTTGCATGGATCGCTATTTTTAGAGCTAGAAACTTAAAACTTATTTTTCAGGCCATTGATTCGATATAAATAAACGTGACATTCAAAGTTTATATAATTTGAAGTAAATAGGTATGGTACCCAAAAAACTATTCCACGCGGACGAAGTCGCGGGCACAGCTAGTACTAAATAATGCGCCAAAAGTCCCATCAATCGTATGTATAGTAACATCAATGCTGGTCACTTCATACTTTATGAGCTGGTGTGCGAAAACTAACGTTTTTAATATATATGTAGCTGTATAGGGCGTGTATTATGAAAAAGAAGAAAATTAAGTAAATTTTTACCTGTGGCTGTGATCAAAAATAATCCTTCAGTTTCAAAGTAACTCCTATCTACTGTACTAGGTGTAGTAAGAAGCGACTGAGGTACTGGAACCGACAGATGGCGGTATATCCGTCTAAAACAGCGAAGCTCAAATGTAACAGCAATTACTAAAACCCGGTAAAATCTCAATTCATCGATACGGTTTCATGTCCACCTGTGGACAGTGTGATATGATGAAGCCAAAATGGTTTAGATAAATGAGAACTCCGTTACTGGCGGTTGTTAAAAATGCACTAACTCAATCAAACCTTTCTTTCTTTCCAGAATTATCGAAAATGTTCCAAGGAGGCGTTTGGACGAAGTTGCAGCGCTTTTACAAGTGGTACGTGCTAGGCCTGGTCTCGGTCGGCTACATTCTCGGGGAACTTGGACATTACATGATAGGTGAGTTCTCGACGTGACCAGCGGTCTGTCACTTTGGCAAGTCCTTGTCACATTTCACACAGCACTTTATGTTCATCATACAACAGAGGAATAACAAATATGCCTATTTATTATACATATTTAACACCCAGACACCGACAAAAAAAAATTCATTATATAAATATTTGCGTGCACACAATACGGACACTACCGAATGCGTCATCAGGCCCGATATTGTCACTATACCGGTATTTTCTCGGGTTCGAACATTTTTTTCACCTTAACCATTTTATTGCTCACAACGTTAGAGCTTTAACCTTTTTGTATATTCATGCTTTTGTAGTGTCTTCTCATCAATTTCACACTAATATTGTTAAAATATGTTGCCTGAATTGAATTGATTACTTTATTTCTGACCTCAATGTCTTATGTCTCACAGAGGAAGAAAGAAAGCCATTGTGACAGTTAGACACATCTATCACTTAGACAGTTTTTGTCACTTGCAGCATTTTGCGTATGGCCATTGCGTTAACAATATAAAAAACAACTAACTTGAATTTCGTATCGTTTTGTAAAGTTAAGATTAATAAAAGTGCAATGAGCAAAACAATAACACACATTTTTATTTTACACTTTCTGAACTAAAAATCTACGTCACTCCTTATAATTTATCTAGCCAAAACACCAATCTTTCACAGAACAATTTAATGAAAATCTCTTCAATTAAAATTAAAACTTATTTATTTACTGCAAACACTGTAATTAAGTTATTAAAGTCAAATACAATTAACATTAAATTTAAACCATGTAGATAAAACCAGAAAAAGGTTCTAATAAAAAAGAACACGTTATGAAACCAGACCATAATATCAAATTATTCTACTTAAAGTTCACCTCATTTACATAAATTAGCCAGCGACCTCAAAACTTTAGTAATTAGCACCCAAGCCTCACGATACACCGCCACTCATAACTTTACGCATGGCTGAAATATGATCATAGTTTACAACCACATAAGCCGTAACAACAAACATACTAGTTAATGCACCTGACGACGCTCCATTTCGAGCAAACGTAACTTACGATTTTGAAAAATGCTACATACTTATATCACGCATGTGTCCAATCCGGGTAGACAGAGACTATGGATTTTCATATGTTACGATCTCGGTATACCTCTCTCGCTTCCCCCACTCGTATTAGTCCTTTCATACACCCTCGTTTATTCTTGGTACTTCTGGCCAGGCCCTTCTTTAATACCTCTTCTTCCTGGATAAGATAAGTTCGCCATGGTCGACCTATGCCAACTCCTTCATTTACCTCCGCTCTATATATTTGTGCAGTCATTCTATTTTCATCCATCCTTTCTAGATGTTCAAACCGTCGTAACCGTAACCGGCGTAAGCTGCGCTCTACGATTGTCAACACGCTAGACCAGCGCGGCAATCATGGACAAAATACCCCCTATTATCCTTACTAATATTATGTCCAGCAGATGACTACCAAGGCTGGTATCATGATGTTAATGAAAGATTTATAATTATATTATTAGTCTTATTTTCTGTGTGCTATATAATATAATTATATAATAAGCCTAAGGGTATATAGCACAATAGAAGACTGCTAATATTTGTATTTGCAATTTCTAAACCATAACACCGTTTTGTTTTAGTTGCAATATTTTGATTTGTAATTAAATGTATCTACCATTTTCAGAGACAAATAAACATAATATTTACACAATTTCATGCATTGACCTGTTTCCCTGATAAGTCGCTTAAAGTACTTGTGTTACGGAAAAGAATTACAAATATAATACTTAAATACACATTTAACAGAACACAACAAACAATCATGATACAAATGTTTGTCCTCGGTAGGAATCTAATCTACGACCTTTGTCGCATAATATAGGACCACTACTATTTGCGCCATCAGGATCGTGAACATTATAGTATTAATATTATCATTTTGTTATGTAAAATCAACATCGCGTACATGTCACCGCGCACGTGCACAGTTTTCAAAGTATTGCGACGTCGACCTAGATTATGATCTAGGATCTGGGTTTAAAACGTGCAGTGTCAGTCATACAATACACTGGACAAACGAGATTAAATAACTTGAAACACTTCTATAATGCTTAAAAATACACGTTTAAAAACAACTTGCATGCGGAAAAACCAAAAAATAGTAGTCGACCGAGTACACAAACCAGAATACAGACTGCGTTATAGTAACAACTGGCTGTTGACGCTCGTAAATTTCATAAGGATATCACTAACGCATTGCCAACCTTGTGACTTGAAGATATTATGTCACTTTATCCAGTAATTTAACTACTTCTCTCACCGTTGAAACTAGAACATATCATTCGAACACTGCCATTTGGAGGTAGAAATAGGTGAGAGTAAGGTACCAATGCGGATGAACTTTGTATGGAGTGTACCTTATGTAGTGTCATGTCCTGTCTCCGAGATAAGCAGCTTACCTTAACTTACCGCACTGGTGTTGCGGACATTAAAAAACAGAGGATTACAAATTTTATACTCAAATACATACATCATCATCATCATGATATGTTCATTCATCATGTCATTCAATCGCAGGCGGCAATCGCAGAGCGCAGTTTTCGCGGCTGGGATGCTGCTGCCCATCTCTGCCCTGTGCATTTGAGCTACACTGTTTAGGTTGGATATACCGCCATCTATCGGTTCTGGCCTGGCAAAACACTTCGTTTTAAATTAATTCAAAAGTAATTTTATTTATCATGTGGAGTTTCCCGTTAAATCAATTTCACACAGTAGAAATAGCAGAAAAAAACAAATAGAAAAAATACAAAACAGATTCAAAATAATACAATAAATATGACACAATTTAAAAATCCGAATGATTGATTGTGTATATAAAATCACACGTGAGTAATTTTTTATATCGTACCACACGTACTTCGGATCACGCAATGTGTTTACAACCTTAATCTTATTGTTTATACTTATATTTTTGCTCTTCTCTACTATATAATATATACTTATAGTTACAATATAGCAACACTACTAATAATACTAATAATCTCAGATTTATAAGCCAAAAAAGTTCTGATCTTTACCTCCTTACTAATATTATAGTGGTGATAATAACTCTATCTGTCTGTTACATATTCACGCCTAAATAACTGAACCGAAATAAATGAAATTTGGTATTTGGAAACACATATAGTTAAGAGCCTGAAAAAGGACATAAGTTATTTTATAATTGGAAATAAGGATTATAAACGGTTTAAAATGGGGGATGGAAAAATGTATGGAAGTATCGCAATTTTTAGAGCTAGAAGCTTGAAACTTATTTTTTAGCCTATTGATTCGATATAAATAAATATGACATTTAAAGTTTATATAAATTTGGGGGAAATGTATGGTACTATTCATATATTCCACGCGGACGAAGTCGCGGGCACGGCTAGTATAGTATAAAATGATAGTCATCGTTTTTATTTCCATTCTAGTCTTCTATTAAGAAACTAGCATGATTAGCGGTATACCTTTAAAAGTAAGTTATAGTAGGTCTCCTCATAATTCATTATCATGCTTGAGACCCATCGGGGCAGGCAGAGACTATAAATCTCCACTAGATACGATCTTGGCAAACCTCTCTCGCTTCCCATACTTGCATTAGTCCTTTCATACACCCTCGTTTATTCTTGGTACTTTTGGCCAGGCCCTTCTTTAATACCTCTTCTTCCTGGATATGTTCGCCAAGGTCGACCTATGCCAACTCTTTCATTTACCTCCGCTCTATATATTTGTGCAGTCATTCTATTTTCATCCATCCTTTCTACATGTTCAAACCGTCTTAACATTCCTTTCTCTATTGTTGTCATCTCTTACATTCTGTCACATCATCTTTTCCACCACATCGATCTCTTATTACACTATTCTTTAATCTATCTCTCAAACTCACACCAAACATAATTCGTTATTATACTGTTCAAAATCTTCAAATAAGTTATCCTTTTGTTTTTTGAGAAGTGACGCAGGTGATTACCAATTGGACCAGTTGCAAGACTGCATCCTGCACTCTTCTACTCTTCCTAGACCGTCTGTGCACTTTGTGGATGGACATCCAACGCTGTGCTTACCACTTAATCATCATTATCATCAACATAACAGCTATTGGAGGCCCACTGCTGGACATAGGCCTCCCTAAGAAAAGGGGAATTTTGTCCATAATAGATTCCACTGACCATCCCCACCATATGCATTTGAGCTATACTGTTTCGGATGGATATACCGTCATGTCGGTTTTGTTACCATCAATTTAAATACCAGAAATTTATGTTTAATTTTGTTGAGTTCTACACTAAGATTATATTAAACATATTTAAATTGACAATATGGTCGGAAATACAATCTTCTAGAATAGACATGTAAATCAGAAATCCTAAGGTCAGCCAGTCATTTCCACCAACTCTGATAGATCTGAACAAAAACATAATTTTCTTTGACGAGTGCGTGTATCACACCACTCCAATTGTATGTAACAAGTTGTTTGACCGGTCCGTCACTGGCAAATGATACATCATAAGAATAATGTATACACCCCATTAAAAACTTGATTCGAACTGTGCAAAAAACTTTATAGAGTTTGCTCCTCAAGGACTTTACAATTAAGATCGACAATGATATGGAACGCAGAACAAACAACGCGCTACTTTCTAATTCTTAAACGATTCATCAGCCATTGGAAGTCCACTGGTGGACATAAGCTTCCCCAAGAAAGAGGGAGCTTTGCTCATAATTGCCGCGCTGGGCAAGCGCGTTGGCAATCGCAGATCGTAGCTTGCGACGGTGCTGCCCATCCCCGATCTGTACATATGAGCTACCACCATCTGTCGGTTCTGGTATATTAGCCGCCTCATACAACATCTGGTACAGGAGGTACGTTTCTAATCTGCCGGTACCACCGGTTAAATGAATATGAGACAGGATCCAGAGCCGTTCTGCGCTTCTAGACAATTGACCTACGTTGCGCTGGTTGCTGCGCGGTCTTCAATCCAGAACCTTATCGCTTCAATCAAATCATCCTTGGTTAAATTTAATATACTAGTTTTTATTTGAGATAGATCCTTACATAGGCTATTCATCAGGGTTTTTTTTACATTACTAATTCAACGAACAAGCGACCACGTGATAGCAAGCGTCACCGCAGTCTGTAGATGATCGTATGCGGATATCACTAGCGCAATACCAACCTTGTGACTTGAAAATATTATGTCACAATACCCATATCATATCACTGCCTCTCTTATCCTTGAAACCGAAACAAATCAATGCAAACACTGCTGTTTAGCGGTAAAAATAAGTAAGTGTGAGGAATGAACGCAGACGAATTAAGTTTACCTCTAGTGAAAGAGGAAGTGAGGAGTGAACTTTCAATCTGTCATATGCAACGTAACAGTGCTTGCTTTGTTGTAATTAGATCTGAGATCGATTTCCTCATAATAATTAAATTATGAGAGAGTTATTTAAGGTTAGGTTACGGGTATGGGTATTTCCTTGCCGCGATCACACCTGTGGATCGATGGAGGCCTGCCCAGCTTGGGTGGTGCAGCGTCAAGATCTCGTGCCAACAGTGGCAGTCGATCTCTCGCTGCCGGCTATCCTGCACTTCATGCCACGCAGCGAGAGGTGTTTTACCGTAGCAGCGTCCTTCTGCGAGGCAATCATCTCGCAGAAGGAGGCAGCGGAGAGGGTCAGGGAGGCCGGGGATCTGCCGTCTGACAACAGGGTGGCGTGCACGCGCATACCTGCAACTCATGCCGCTTTAGCTAGGCCGCGGTTGGATGGAACAGGGCCTCTCACGAGGGGGTGATGTCCCAATAAGTCCAGACACACTGGGACATCATCAATTCCCGCGCACCGGCGCATGGGTGTTCCCTCGATTAATGCATAGTATTTTCGACGGGTTATTTTATTGTGGTGAGAGTCCCACATAACCACGTTGCTTGGTGCTGCGTGGAAGGTACATCTTTCCTAAAAAAAGGGGGTTGGGTACGGTAACTATATCCTTAGATCATAATATTAAAGATTCATACTACAAGCACCTATGAACTAACTGATCTCTTTACTGTGACTACGTCTTTAACTTTTTTTTTAAAGTGAAATTCAAATAAATGATTACGATTTACATATATACAATTTAGTTTGATGCTTATATGTAGTGATTCCTCACGAAAAACAGTTCCATTTCCATCTATTCTCCGCGATGACAGCATACTATTTAGTAATTACGTGAACTAATGAAAACGCTTGCAAAAAGCAACGTTTTTTTTCAACAAGTCTTGCAATTATATAATGTTGGGGTCGACCAAAGTCATGGCCGGCGCAAAAAAATTGGAATCTTTATGGTTCATTTGACGTTTGGTTGGCGTTAGTTACTGTATGCTATTTTTAAATCAATTGGAGTTAATACAGCCTAAGATCAGCGTTATTTAAAACTGGAAATTAGAGAACCGCATGATCATGGTCAGTGCAGGCCGCCTGTAAACGAACCAATTGATAACATCTTATTGAAACCTATTCCTGAATTTCAGTGTTTTATAACGGATAAGATGATAAGGTTTAAGGTTAACAAATGTATAACATATGTATGTACAAATGTAAACAAATAGCGTAACAACAAGGTAGGGAGACAAATACTTTTATATATATTTGAACATACTATGTATTTATCTATTTTAGGGTAATCCGTATTTATGGGGAAAGTCAACACCGCTTCCAATTTTAATGCTTCTATTTTTTGTATTTACAAAGTCTTACCCGATATAATTTCTTTTTTAATGACCATAAGTTGCCCTTTCACTGTCATTCCCCTATTACGAACACTACACTCATATACCCACCATATACCATAACATATACCATATACATCTAGAGGTAGAACAGTATACTGCACTTGCCGGCAAGTGCGTGCAGTCCTTTCTCCACAAGCACATACCGACCGTACCAGGGCAACTAGGCGCGTTTCACTTTTTGCAAGCCTCCCAATTGATGGCTGCTGAAAACGTCATCCGAGCTTTAAAAACGCCCTCGAAGCATAAGGTTCATCCGGAAAAGCTTTCGTCCTCGTCAGAGTAGACTTATAAAGTCCGCTGTCTCGTAGAGTGTAGTTTCGGGACACAAATATTGATGCCCATTCTCGCCCACGCCATCTGTCGGTTCTGGGAACTCAGTCGCCCTTTACAACATCTGGAATAGGATGGATAGCCGGTTAATAATTCAATTGACATCAGGGACATATGGGCAATTTATTTCTAACTTATTAATAGTTTTAAGTAAAAGTGGATTCAATTTTAATTATATTTGTTAAAAACAGCTCAAACATAATAAAAATAGACTTACCAGTAATAAAGTTAATAACTAAATAATTGCTTTTCTTTAGATTTTCTTGTAAACCTGTATATTGTCTATTGCGACAATTGAATTTATGTTCGTCGATATATATTTTATGTGGCATTCTTAAGAGATTAAGAACGAAACAGCTTTAAGCTGAGTCAATTAGTTATTCAATTCTACAAACTTGTCACAATGGTTTGACCGCAATTTCCAGTGACCTGATTGACTAATTTGAATTAATTATGTTTGTAGATTAAGAATGGAAAACCAGATTGGAACGTGCGGGAAAACTACATTTCAATGTCAACAATTCTGTTTATAATACCGTATGAGTACTTAAGTTAATTTTATTAATATTTTTTTAATACGATAAGTGAAAAAGATAAGTGATAAGATAAAATTCTTTATAATAACCATCATATACACAACAATTGGCGAGCGTACAATAAACCAGCGAGAGTTCTGACAGGGCCTCCTTATGCTATATTATCGGTAACTCTTCATTGTATATTCCCAGGCACCACATCAAAGGTGACAGCTGAAGACCTTCACTATGGAGACAAGTCGTGCATGCTGAACGCGACCCATCTCAGCCTCAGTCAGCTCCCAGTCGTCTGCGAGAGCGTCAACTCTTCGGAAATGTAAGTCTTCTTCTAATCTACATTTAAAGTACTTGAGATACCTGGTGCAAGCATGTAATGTGCGTTATCAATATGAAATTTGTCATAAGTTTCACGCTTCTCTTTATGTTGTACCTACCTCTTTTTGTGAATATCTCTCTACCCCTCTCTCTTTCTCAAGCCTTCTCCCCTACTTCTCTGTCTCACTCACACTTGTCTGTACGCACACACATTCACTAATTAGAAATAAACCTTTGCCAACTCTAATTTCAATTATTCATTAATCATATCAGCTGCAAGAAGCCTATATATGTATTAACAGTACATTATGGTTTCGCTTGCACAAACGGTGATACTGTCGCTTGAAACTAATCTGTTTTAGGTACCTATACTGTTATCTATTGTTTTATTCTACTAACTCGTCAAATAAGCATTAAGTCCGTGCAAGAAACCGTCACCGCAGTCTATACACGCCCGTAATGTTTCATGAATATCGCTGACGAGTTTCCAACCTTGTGACTTGAGGATCTTATATCAAATTACCCAGTAGTTTCACTGTCTCTCACCCTTCAAACCCGAACACACAATACGAACGTTGCTATGTGAAGACGTTCTTTATATAATAATAATAACTTTATTCAACAACAAAAGGTAACTTAAACTAAAATACATTTTGATACTTAGGTACCTAAACTAGGTCTAGCCTGTTCTTATAGGCACCTATAAGAACAGGAGGTCTACTTCTCTCTTTTCCGACACTATTGTCACCTTTTCTGACACCTGATATAGTTGGTGGTACGATTCTATCTTGCTGTTAACTAACGCACATAAATGTTATCCGATTTTAACGACGGAATTACGCAACAATCAGAATAATTAGGCTCACTGAAAATTAACTTATAGTTTTTTTTATGTTCAATTATCATAAAAATAGGTATATTATACATAAATTTAACAATGGCATATTTATAAAGTCTAATTGAGATTTAATTCAATAAAAAAAACTATATTATTTATATCGACACGCAAAATGAGTTGATAATAAACAATTAAGTTATGAATAAATTGCGCGGGCGCACGATCAAGTAATTAATGCAACAATTTTTATTAAATTAATTAATTTTGTTGTATATACTTATTGTTGACAACCAGTTTTTGTAATACGGATGTCAATTCTATGAGGAAGTTGATAGGTTATGTAATGCAACGTTATTACGTAGGTACTTAGTTGTATACATTTTAATTGAAGGCTTCTGTATCGGGGTAAATACTCGATTAATTAGCGCAATTATTTATTACAATAATTGTGTTCTTCCTCTATTTATTGCAAGAGACGTTCAAATGATAATCGGTGTTGGGTTAAAAGACATTACAGAGACATTACGTGATAATTTTGTAATCTCCCTAGCTACAGGGTACCTTTACAATGCCGTATTTCTTTTTAATATCATACCTTTTGTAACGACTACTGCCGGAAGTAGGCCTACCCAAACGAAGGGGGAATTTGCCCATAATTGCCGCACTAGGCAAGCGCGTCGTAGAGCATAGCTTAGGGTTGGGAATACTGCTGCCCATTCCCGCCCTGTTGCAATATAGCCACACTGCTTCGGATGGATATACCGCCATCTGTCGGTTCTGGCACCTCAGCGGCCTCTTACGACAACTGCTACAATGGGAGGTACTATTCTACTCTGCCGGTACCATACGGCCAATAATAGATTAGTTCTACAAAAATACAAATCCTGTTTACATAGTTATATTTTAGGTAGCGGTATATTTATTTTTTAAATCAGTCTAGGTTCTATGTTAAACCTTAACGTACAAACAAACAATTAAATCTGATAATATATGGTAGACCTCACACAAAAGGTTGTTTGCATTAGTACGAGTACTTCACTCTCGCCTGTTTTCACTGTCAAATAATAGTGTCAGCATTGCTCTGTCCGGTTTCAAGGATGAGTGCCAGTAAAATTACTGGGTATTGTGACATAATATCTTCATATGCTTGGCATCGGGGTATTAAAGCATCTATAGGCTGCTGTGACGCTTATTAACAAGCGGACTGTATGCTTGTTTGACGGCCTGTAAAAAAGGTTATTTCGTCTTCATAATATTAGTACCGACTATATTGATAGATTCTTAAGATTATCCACCTGTGGTCGTCTCTTACGTCTGTGACTTAGCCTATTTTATAATGATTATTAAATAATTATAAAATAGGCTATAGTCTAAATAAATCACCCTTAACATATCGATGTATGATGCATAAAGTTTAGAATATCTAAAAAACCCTTAGTTTCTTTACTTTCTCTCTCAATAGCCATTTTCTAATGACTTTAACTAAATACAATTCTAAAGTAATTTCCTATAGAAATATTTCTACAAATAAGGGAATAGAAGCCACTTATGGTCCAATTAAATTTGGTACACCTGAGTACTCATTACCAAAATTAATTATAGAATTACCGCTTTCATTAGTAAATCAGGTCAATGCCGAGAACCTTATTGACCGCCCCTCGTTCGTAAACCTAAATACGAATATAAAACTGGATTGCTATAAGGCTGATGTTTTAAGCTATTTATCATGTATTCATGGCAATGTTTGTGATTTTGTGCGAATGTATTGTTATTATTCAGAGAGTAGAATAGTACTTTTACCTGTATCATGTGTTGTAAGGCCTCTTACAACATTTGATTTGATGGATAACGGTGTATCCACTCGATAATGTTATCTTTAATACACCAGGGCAGCGATAGACAGCAGCATCCCTCTGAGATTGCCGGCACGCATGCGAAGCGTGGAAATTATGAGCAAAATTCCTCCGTCCTTAGGGAAGACTATGTTTAGCAATGGATAATCTATTCTTTGGATGAAGATTTTTATTATTATTATAATGCTACATTTGATAAACGCTTTCTTATCGTGCCAGCTAAAAAATGGCTGGTGGTTACATCAAATGTCAGAAGGTAGCGTTAGAAGGTATTATGTTCTGAATATTTTCTTGAACTTTCTTTTTATTTGAACGTCCATCTAAAAATAACGAACTCAACATAAGTGTTACGTAATAGGTCCAGACGCTCACGCGTGATGCCGTGACCAAGAGAAATAGAGATTTATTTTTATATATACAAAATATATTGTGATAGACCATAACCATAAATCCAGGCCGAAAACTAGAAGTACAATGGGCGGCCTTATCGGGTAAAACCAAAAAAAGGCAATAATAGACAATCACCGCCCTGCGCTTTGAGTTACACTGTTGGATACGGATGGATATAGCGTCGTATGTCGGTTCTTGTACCTTAGTCGGCTCTTACGACACCCGGTACAGGGGGAGGCACTATTCTATTCTGCCAGTACCACACTTACATGTTTACATAAACTATCCTATCAAAGTTAGAACTTGTACACAGAAGGCAAAAATTGATTATAATCGGTTCAGTAGTGGTTTTAGTTATTGATTTTCTCGCGAACAAACACCGTAACACGAAATCTTTACACATAAAAGAAGCTGACTGCCTGGCTGCCTGACATATCAACGTAGGGGCTATATAAGGGGCTATATAAGTATAAGGGTTAGAAACTTGAACTTAGCACAGAGGTTTCTTTTATAACGCAAGAGCACTAAGAAAGATTTATTGTAAAAATTCACCTCCTAAGTTAGTGTGCGACAGCTGTTTTTAAAGAAATTTTGTATGAAGGTACTCCACTGAAAATCGTGCAACACGTAAAAATCTCTTAATGGCGTAAAAGGGGGGTGCAAAGTTAATATGAAAGTTCTTTGATTATGAACAGCGAAGCATAAATAATACTTAGTTTTTTCTAAAACCGCGGGGCGCTGCTTGTTTTTATAAATAAAGACAACAATACAAATCTTACAAGTCACTAAACATTGGCTATTAAATATGAAAATAAAAATATCAACTCCACCGAGTTACAATGCCTTTAAAAATCTTAATACTCCGTACAAATTTCAGGAATCTTATCCAAACCTGAAAAACGTACAAGAAAATAATTGTTCAACTTGCAATTAAAAGAAAGGAAATCAGCCAAGGGAAATTATGATTCTTTTCTTTTTCAACAGAAACACGAAGCCTTATTTTTAAAAAGCTAACGGATCATCGTCGCTATCATTTCAGTTTTACCGAATCGATGGTATTGGTTGGATTTATTATAGACAGTTTGTTGTGTATTTTAAATTACTTTATGAACACTATAAACTTTATCATTTACATAAATGATATTATAAAATAAAAACAATTCAACAATTAGTCCGCGGAAGCCGGAGCTTAAAGAACCAGCTATTAAATTAAAATAAATAATAGTAATCCATGAGAGACAATTGTCACAATGATTGCTGTCATTAAAAAATCATTAGAAGAACAAATGACAAATGAATGTAACGGGTCATATCTTGTTGTATTGTTTATGTCACACTTCATCGTGTCTTTGTAAACTTCTAGAATCAATTATGTGTATTTAATAGGCCCGGGTGTTTTTTTTTTAATAAGTTCCAACAACATAATACATTGCCCTGAGTCCGTGATAAGTCGCTAAAAGCACTTGTGTTACAGACATCAGGCAGCAGAGGAATCACAAATATACTACTTAAATGTATATATTAAACACCCAGACACAGAACAAACATATATATACTCGTACAAATATTTGTCCGAGGTGGGAATCGAATCCGTGACCTTCGGCCTAGAAGGCAGGATCATTGCCACCTGCGCCATCGGGCCCGTCATGTTATCCGCCAAGGGTCTTGGGTACGACTCTCACCCAGAACATGTATTGTGAGCGTTTTGTTTGTTCCGTGACGGGTTGTTAATATATTTTAAGTATTATATTTGTAATATCTCTGTTGTCTCATGTCCGTAACACAAGTTCTTTAAACTACTGATCTCGGAGTTAGATCAAAGTAGAATTTTGTGTGATTTTTGTAGTACTATTTTTCCGCTCGTGACTTTGCCCGCAAGGCCTTTATCGCAATTTTGAGGAACTCTTGTTATACTGAGAAGAATATTAAGTCACTCAGTGATAACTAAATAATGATGAACAAAAAATACTGGTAGTATTATGAACAAACTTGGGGTGCGTTGTGCCATATTTTTCGTAGTTCTATTTCATTTTTTTGTTGTGAGCGTGGAAACACTCATGTAACACCCTGCAATTAAATGATGCAGAGCTACAACGGAATCAGCGGCACCTGGAGCTGCGTAGGCATGATTCCCAGTCTGTAGCGGACGCTTTCACGGCCACATAGCCTAATTCCTCTTTGGAGGGTATGCACGCATCTGTGCCTATTGTCGGCCTTCGGCGCGGGTGCGCTGCTCATATTTGTCCGGGAGGTCGTCTTCCTCAGGGGTCGGCCTTTCTGGTGCCTCTTTGCTCATTTAAAATATCAGTTCTGATTCATCAAGAAAACACTTCTTGCAATCGATTAAAACCTCGGCTGATTTCGTCTATAAAGTCTCTGAAAAAGGATAATTTAAAATTTCCCTAATAGTTCAATGTTACCCGAATTTACTGTACTTTTTAAACTATATTTTTATGTAATTAAGTTAATCTTATGCAGTTGGGTTTCCTCCAAACTAATTAAACACAAAAAAATGCTTGTTTCACGACTCAATAAGCCTAATAACAATAGAATGACAATACCTATTGAAAACTAATGTCCAGTAAATTACGTCTGTGTAACGTTTTAAGTAGGCAAAAGCTTATGACGAAGCATGCACTGACCTTGACTCCGTTCAAGGTCACGTGTTGAAGGTCAACTGTGTAATCAAGGTCACTCTTAATTAAGCGTGTTGGTTGACACGTGAGATTTTTTAAGACATCGTGGGCAGTGGAATTCGTGGTAATAACTGGTTTTATTGCTTATGATTTATGTAGTTAATTTCGTTTCGAAATAAATTTTAGAAGTATCGTAATAAAAACCTTATATATATTTATGTTATTTATAATATATATGCGGAAGTTATATATAAATATTGATGCTCAAACGCCGAATCAAATGGACAGATCTAGATGAATTATTACGCCGACATAAATTATAATTCATCTTCGTTATCATACCATCCATTGAAAGTCCACTGCTGGACATAGGCCTCCTCAAGAATGGGGGAATGTTGCCCATAATTGCCGCGACGGGGTAGCGTGTTGGCAATCGCAGAGCGCAGTTTTCGCGACGGGAATGCTACTGCCCATCCCCGCCTTGTACATTTAAACCGCTCTGTTTAGAATGGATATACCGCCATCTGTCGCTTTTGTTACCTTAGTCGCCTTTTACGACACCTAGAACAGGAGGAGGCACTGTTCTACTATGGCGGAACCTCAAGGCTACTTTTACGATTATAGTTAGCACATACTTTATATACCGTTTCCTAGGGGTGTGTTTATGTATACATATAAAGCAAGGCATTATACCTACTTGGTGGTAGTTTAGGAGGGAAAGAATTATGTAGGCTACTATTAATCGAGGTAGAATGTTTCCTCCGGTTTATGAACAGTACTATAGCCTACAGAAACCATTCTAGAGACAAAATTAAATGCATTGTTTTATTACGAAATAAGAGTATCGTTTATTGGATAATAGAGTTTTTTTTTAGAAACTCGTTGCATTATAATAACGCAAGAAAAAGAAAAACTTTTTCATACATTGTATATTCTTCTAGTAAATCCCTGAAATTTCTGGACCGATTTTAACGCGACTTCGGAATTCAGGCAGATAGCTGATCTGATAAGAAATAGCTTCGGCTAAAAACAGAAACTACGGGGGTGAGTCTGCGGGGCGATGCTAGTTTATTTAACAATACATATTTAAATGCCCAAGAAACGAGTCAACTACTTTTAATGTTGACGGCAAAAAGCTTCGCGTGGCAGCGACTTTTTGTATCCGCAAAAAGTTATTAGTCAAAGGCGTCAGCTCAAAGTTTTTAACAAAAAATCTTTAATCATTACAAAAAGCGGTCGCGGAAGAAATCTGTTATAACTAGACTAATAATACACATATAATGATAACACCGTCAGTGTTTCGCGAAATTGATACCCAATAATAATAAATATAAGACTTATACACATATTTTAACACCCAGACACAGAACAAACAAACATCATGATATAAATGTTTGGAGCAGGTGGTAGTGATGTTATCTTGTGCACCAAGGTTCGTTAATCCCCACCTATGACAAACATCTATGACCCAGAATGCAAACATATTTGATATGAAGATATCAGATCAAACTGTCACATGAGAGACCCTTAATAGATTTGGTGCATAAAAATATTTTGAGTATTAACCTATAATCACAAACTACACTGCTACTCAGTATATGTCGGGCCTGATCGCGCAGATGGTAGTGAACCAATATATAGGGACCAATATAGTGGGACAATGTTTTCATAATGATCAATTGTATTTGAGCCGTGTCAGGGTGTTATTTATATTTTGTATTGTTATATTTGTAAACCTTTGTTATCTGATATCCGTAACACAAGTGCTAGAAGCTACTTATCTCGGAGTTAGGTCAACATATAAATTAATTAATTTATGTCGGATTACCGAGGGTCCTTTAAAGTTATCATTGTTGTCCACAGATGCGCGACACTCACCTTGAATGGGAGCAGGTACTGCGAGTGGGGGTACAACGGCCTTGGCATCGACTACCAGGTGTTGGCAGGGCCGGCTTTCATGGCTGTCTTCACAGTGGTTGGAGTAATCCTGGGTGTGGTGGCTGACAAGTAAGTACAACCAGTAACAAATAGTGCCATTTTTAATCGACTTTAAAAAAGTAGGTTCTCAATTCGAATTTGAGAATTGTAAGCTGATTTTGAAAATTATTTATTTTTTGGAATAAGTGTAACCTCCAGATGGTGCCGTAGGTACAAGTCAGGTTACATTGTAGGTACATTGATAAATATTAGAAATATTATATATGATCACCCTAAAATGCAAACAAAAATCCTTCAAAATCATTTTAAATAATTAATTAATTTTGACAGCTGTCATTAAATCAAAACTTTTTTAAATCCTTATTATGATTTGGTGTTTTGTGTTGTAGAGAAGGTGCCAAAATAAGATCATGATCAGCCTCAAATACCAAGACGCTTCCATGACTGTCAAACTTAGAAAGATAATGCTTCTAAATAACAAATTTTAGAGCAGTTCTGTCAAATAAATAATAACTTTTAAACTGGTTACTGTTCTATATTTAATTTTACAGTAAATCCTTCACGGTTCTCTATTCGATTATAGAATGCACTTCCTCTAATCAAAGGCGCACGGTCGTTGCCGATGTTCAAGATGAGAGTAAAGGAATATTGTCTATGGCTAAGATTATTCCGATATTACAACGTAATAAATTTTCGTCTGCCTGAATGACGGCTTAAAATTAAATTGTAGAATACAGTGAAATATTATTAGTACTCATTTTCTCCCCATTTACAGGTACAACAGAGCCCGTGTGCTTTCTATCTGCACCCTGGTCTTCGTTGTGGCTATCCTACTTATGGGGACAGTGACCGAATACTGGCACCTTGTAGTCCTTCGCATGATCATGGCCGCCGGAGAGTCAGGCTGCAACCCCTTAGCCACGGGGATCCTCACTGACTTGTTCCCTGAACACCAGAGGGCGCTGGTTCTGTCGATCTTCAATTGGGGAATTTACGGAGGATACGGTATTGCATTTCCCGTTGGCCGATACGTCCCTGATCTAAATGCTTGGGGATTGGTGAGTATTTTTTGTCCTTAAGTTTTTCTTTTAGACTAAGTCGTCGAACTAGCCTTCGGTCTACGTGATAGTAAACGTCACCGCAGCCTATAGATGCTCGTATTATCACAAGGATTTTACTAGCGCATTGCCACACTTGACATTACGCAGTAATTTCCTCTATCACCCTTCAAACCTGAACACAACGATGCGAACAATGCTGTTTGAATAAGTGAGAGTAAGGCGACCTTTGTATGAGTTCTAGTTCTTATGAAAGTTAGATATTTAAGTCACAAATATAGACATTTGTGTATATTAGTCAGTTAGAAAATGACGACAAATACGAAATGCTTAAAATAAGGACGTGCGCAGTGTATGCGTGCCACTCTTGTGTCACATTAAGTAAGCAAAAACTCTTTTATCATTTATTTGACATTCAATAAGACCAAAGAGAATGAATTACTGAAGCATATATACAATAAATGTGTCATTCAGATAGTAGTGTGCGTGTGTATTTTAATTGATTTCATATATTTCTGATATCCGTAACACAAGTGCCTTAAACGAGAGTCAGGTGACAAGCTGACTATTATACTAAAAAAGTTGATTAATGATTCTCGGACGTTTTTTAGCAGATATACATATACCAGTAAAATAAATATTTAGATGTATTTGGTTCCCACGACTTAGTCGAAGCGGGATATTTATATTCTTTCATAAGGATTTTGTATGCAATAAAATGTACTCTAATATTTTTAGTGTGGAATCCTATTTTCTTAATTAAATTAGATACACTTTATAATACAGAGTAGAACTCATCAAAATTAGCAGATTTTTAAAAGACATTGTGTATTTTACATTACTTGCACGCACCCCAAGACTCGCACAGAAAGACCTTTTGAAATTGAAGTAAATGATAGCATTAAATAATCCATGGTTTTTGGAAGAGAGGTTTTTTCTGAACATTTTAACTGTTGTTTGCTTCCTGAAGGAAATTGACATTTTGTTTAAATTAACGAATTAATACCAAAGTTTCTAGAATTGCGGGAAATATTTTATTAAGTCGAAGCAGTCTTCTTCTAGCAATTGTTTATGTATGCTTACATATATGTAAAATAACATAAATAAAACGACCAAATTATTTGCATTAGAATGTCATTATATTGTATAATTATAACAATTTAAATAATAAAAATCTAAATGAAACTATAAAAAATGGCGGCGTATAAGCTTTTTAATGTTCCAATCGAGTCTTTGCATAAGATAAAAACACAATAATATAATAATCATATGAATAGCCTTGCTTAATTTAATTAAGACGCGCTAGACAATAAATAATTAAAACTTAATGAGTAAATATAATTTTGGAGTTATCAACATAAAAGCGTTAAATTTCAGGAAGTAGTCATAAACGCGTCAAATGTCCGCACAGTCAGAGAGACAATAAAATAAGAACACAATAGATTCAACTGATCCCTCTTATGCAAGAATATACTTATATTGTAAACATTTCCTTATTTTATATAGATGGTTTGAACATCTGAAAAAATGTATGAAAGCAGAATGACTGCACAAACATATAGAGCGGAAGTAGGCGAATATACCATAAGTAGTAGTTGACCTGATCTGACCTCAAAACCTGCCTGTTCTTTAATTGTATTAAAAAGCAGTCAGGTCAGAAATATTAAGCATAAACGAGCCTGTATGAAAGAACCATAGGCCTGTATGTATGCATTTGTACATATATATATATATATATATATATATATATACAAATGGAGATTTGTAGTTTCTGCCTACCCCATACATACATATATTCTTGTGCTATAGTGCAATTGACTCACCACACAATAAATATATAATTGATTATAGAATTTACATTTCAATAAAATTTGGAAAACCACGACACTGAAGAGACTCTGACTCTTAACGTTAGGACACAAAAAGTACTATAAATTAGCAGTAAATTCTCATGAAAAGGTATTCGAATCCGAGCCCGGCTCAGAATCTGAAACAAGTTGTTTTGTTTCCTAGTATTTATTATATACATTTGCTTTTACTTTAAAAAGAAGTACTTTTAAAATAAGACACTATAACCTTTCCGTTAGTGTTTTGTTTTTAAATTGGGTCTCTATAGCCAGTTCTGTTGTTGTTATTTCAAAAAGTACACCAGCTTTCACATGCCACAAAATCACCCTATTTCCATATTATTACAATATCTTCTTCAATTAGTATTACATTGCTATAAATGTACACTTTTAGATATTTAGTATTTAGATATTTTCTGCCTTTCCCAAATACAAATGTGTTGATTTCAACTATCGCTGTCACCAGAGCTGGAGATTGTGCTACTATGGCACTGGTATTGTCGGTCTGGTCATCGCGCTGCTCACCTTCCTAACCCTGAGGGAGCCCGAGAGAACAACTATCGGAGAAGAAGGTAACACTTGTTGCAAACAAGAGACGTTGTTTCAGCTTCATGATTTTAAGAGGACCTTCATATCTTAATAGTGATAGGCAGGTGGTCTAAAAAATTATTCATAATATTAAGTAAAAACTCTTTCATCATTACTTGACAAGCAATATTAATGTATACTTCATTAAAGTATGCCAAGGTGTCATTCTAACAGTAGTTTGTGCAATGGCTGTTTCAATTAATTTAATTTATTTCTAGTACATTTTGTAAAAAAGAAATAGTTTTGTACATTTGTTCTCTACATTACATTTAACTGTAGCAAATTTCACGTTAATCCTTTCGCGCAACTTTTTTAGAAAACGTTACATTTATTTTTGCTTCACGTATAAAAATATAGATTTAAACTCGAGTTTGATTTTTATTAAATGTCAAAAGACAAAGTGCTAACTGTGATGTTATCTAATAACACACAATTATGTAATGTATATTATTATTATTATTATATTTATTATTATTTATGTGAAAATATGAAATTAATCACTACTATTTTTAACTATATTTTGTGCGTATAATTAGTGGAATACTTCGGTTTTTAGAGATTAGAAAGTTATTAAACTATTATTTTTTATTCATATCGTGCCCGCCTTAACTTCATCCTGGTGATATAGTGAAATTACATCCTGTTGATTTCGTAACTAGGAAAGTTTTAATCCCGTACTCGAGTTATAAGCTACAGACTGCCAGCACAATATTATTTATATAGATAAGAATTTATATAGATAGAATAAAAATATAGTAGCAATCGCAGAGAGAGAATATACCTTAATCGCCTCTTACGACACCTGGTACAGAGGGAGGTACTATAATTCTAGTCCGCCGGTAACACACAATATAATATTCATAATTTCTCTATTTATTATTTAGGGTATAAGACTTATCAAAGGCTTTGCCGCATTTTTTTCAGTAATTATTATCAACGTCACTTAATCTATCTTCATCCAATCAGGTGCTGGTAGTAACAAAGCTGGAGATGCAGTCCTGGAGGCAGGGAAGAAGATGCCTCAAGTCACCATCTGGCACGTGATTGCGCAGCCCAGGGTCCTGCTCCTCTGTTTCGCTGCCTCGATCAGACATTGCGGTATGTTGATGATATCTTAGTATCATGGTGGTGGGTGAGCATATATTTACAATTACCATCAAAGCATACACTGCTGGCATTAGACCTCTTCTAGAAAGGAAGAACTTTGGTCGTTATTGCCACGCTGGTCGGACGTTGAAATCGCAGGGCGTAGCTTCTCGACGGGAATGCTGCTGTCCATCCCCGACCTGTTGCATTTGAGATATTGAGATATGCTGTCGGATGGATTTACTATCGACTTTTTATGGCATTGTTCATATATACTACATATTTCTCTGTCAGTTCCCCATGGCTAATTCGACGGCCGTATTTGAAGTACAATATTGAGCTTGACGGGGAGAGTTCATATCAAGAAGTTTATAACACGAAGCTGTAGCCGGTGAAGACTATTCGGAAACTTTATTTTATTTATCTTCTTTTAGCATTGTAAACCAGCATATTTTATGGTTCGTGTGATGGTGAGAGTAATCGTATCCCAACGATTCCTTTAACAAGTACTCTGGTAAAGTGATTTCCGGTTTTTTTTATGTTATGAAGTCAGCAAACAAGCATACGGTCTGCTTGATGGTAATCGTGACCGCAGCCGCATATAGACGCTTTTGTCATCCCAAGGATTTCACTAAAGTGTCGCCAACCCTGTGAACTGAAGATACTATGTTATATTTACCCAGTAATTTGATTGACTCTCTCACCCTTCAGACCGGAACACAGCAATGCGAACACTGCTATGGCGGTAGAAATAAGTGAGAGAAGTATTATTAAGAAAAAGTACCGGCACAGTAGAATAGTACATTCCCCTGTACCAGGTGTCGTAAGAGGCCACTAAGTTGCTAGAACCATTAACTTACTTTTCCACTAATAGAAACTTATATTATTAGCATATAAAAAAAGCTATCGTTTATCTCTGTATTCTTACGAGAAGGGACGGACGCGGTTGTCCACAATGCTGTGTTCCGGTTTGAAGGGTGAGAGAAACAGTGAAATTACTAGGTAATGTGACATAATACCTTCAAGTCACAAGATTGGCAACGTGCTAGTCATATCTTTGTTGTATTACGAACGTCTATAGGCTGCTATGACGCTTACTGTCTCGCGGACTGTATGCTTGATTAACGACCTGGTCGGGAAAAAGGGGTTAATAATCAAAGCCTTGTCTTTATACGGTCTTAAGGTTATTAACTTAGTGAGCGTAATGTATTCTATTGCTAAATCAAACATGATTGTCTTCTAGGGAACTGGCATTTTTATAGTTCATCTCTCATTTATGTTTCCAATGTGTTTTAAAATCAACTTTTCAAACATTTCTTAAAACATTTGTGTATTGGTACTAATACAGCGCCCTACGTTTTCTCCCGCAAAAATTTGTAGAAATATTTTTTCATTGGAATAACTTCAAAAGCATAAAATTTTCATACATCGCCCTGATACAACAAACACAAATATTCACCACAAAATGTTTGTTCTGAGTGATAATCGAGCCCGCGACCCGCACACGATATAGGATCACCACCATCTTTGCTATCGGGCCAATAAATAAGAGAATTGTCCGCACGGAATAGATAAAAACAAAATGGCTGGTCCGCGTAGAAACGGAAGCACAATCAAACCAATTAGCGTACACAACAAAATTAATAGATACAGATATCAGATGTCCAAGATTTATTATTCTGTACTTGATCTAACATACAGAAGCAGGGACCTTCTGGCTTAGTCACGATCGACATCAGCCGACTATCGTGATTGGAAACTAATACATAACTGAATTTGAATTAGATTTAAACAAATGAGATATCTCTTTGTTATAAAAGAAATATATGCGAACATTTTTAAAGCCGTACTGGGTAATGTCAAATAATTTCATAATAAAAGTCGACAAGTCTTACGCATTCGGTTTGGTTTGAATGAGGTAGACCTCAAACAAAGGTCGTCTGCGTTGGTACCTCACTTTAATCTATTTCCTACCGCCAAATAGCAGTGTTCGCATTGCTGTGTTCCGGTTTTGAGGGTGAGAAAGGCAGTGAAATTACTGGGTAATGTGAATTAATATCTTCAACTCACATGGTTGACACGCCATAGATATGGTATGTTTTGGTATATTTTAACCACACCAATATTATTAATGCCATGGTGTGTTTGTGTGTGTACTACGCTTCCAATTTAATTAGTGAACCGATTTTGATAAAATTTTGCATATAAATAGTTTCAACTCAATGTAAAGTGACATCGTTATCGCAATTCTAGTATAATTTAATCTAACTAAAATTAGAATCCCACGGGTAGGCACAATAACAGAACGTTATATGGAAATAATAATAATAAGATTTTGACGGGCCCGACGGTGCAGATGGTAGTGGATTCCCACCCCGAGCAAACATGTATATCATACTTTTTGTGTTTGTTCTGTGTCTGGGTGTTAAATATATGTATTTACGCAGTATATGTGTGATTCCTCTGTTGCCTGACGCCCGTAACACAATTGCTTATAAATAATAAATTTCCACAATATTTCATACATTGACCTGACTCCGTGATAAGTCGTCTAAAAGACTTGTGTTACTGACATCAGATAACAGAGGAATCACAAATATAAAATTTAAATACATATAAATATTTGTCCTTGGTGGGGGTCAAACTACTAATCTTGGCGCATAAGATAGTGTCACTAACAATTGCGCCATCGGGGATGATGATGATGAGTTGATATATATAATATAGATACTCTCGGTAACACAGCGGTAGTGCAGTCACCCGATAGAGGAAAGGTGCAGGTTCGAGTCCCGCCTGACGCCTGAGACAAGTTGATCTTATTTCTAGTAAATATCAATAACTTAAAGCCTCATTTATTAAGAGGTCTTAATACATAGTAAACTATGCATATTAAATTATTAAAACTGGCTCATGAATAGTAATAATAACTAATAACTAATAATCAAGCTCGAAACCTATTTGCCTTCCACTAACGCCCATATAAAGTACCTTAATTTTTTTTTTTCGGATGAACCTAGTGCTGGACTACTCAGACGTCAATTCCAGCGCCACCGAACAAGCAGTACCTTAATGCGTTCTACCGATCGATACGACCATTTAATTATGCAGAACTAAATAGCTCCCTGTAGCTACAATATCGAAATAACAAATAACTCGCTAATAGTTTATCAACTTCATAAATTGTGGTTCGTATTTACGTTTTGTATTTTATGCTGAGAGCAATGTGGTTACTCGACTTATTCCTCAAATAATATATACACTTATAATCGGGCTATATAAGGCTCATTATTGGCACGCTGGGCAGGTGTGGTGGCAATTGCATAGCGTAATTTTTAGGTACTATAGTAAAAAAGCGAGTATTTTATTAAACCAGGTCGACAAACAAGCATTCAGTCTGTGAGATATTAAGCATCAATGCAGCCTTTGACACTCGTAATATTACAAGGATATCACTAGCGCATAGCCAATCTTATTTGAAGATATAATTACTATACCTAGTTATTTCATTATGTTTTATAGTTGTTTGGCGGTAGAAATATGTGAGATTTAGGTACCAATGCAGACCACCTTTATGTTTTTAAATATCTTCATTTGAGATTAAACAATTGTTGCATCCAGTATTTATTATTATGTATTATCAGATTAGCCATTGTTAGCCCACAGCTGGACACAAGCCTCCCCAAAAAAGGAGGAATTTTGCTCATAATTGCAGCGCTGGGCAAGCGTGTTGGCAATCAAGCATTCGCGTCGGGGATGCTGCTGCCCATCCCCGCTCTTTGCACACAACTACATTGTTGTGGATGGATATACCGCCATCTATCGGTTTAGGGATCTTAGTCGCCTCTTACGACACCTGGTACATAGAGGTACTATTCTACTCTGCCGGTACCTAACGGCTATTGTATTAAGGATATATCCGTAAATATAAAAATTTACAACGCTAACAACTGCAAAATTGTTTGCCAAACAATTTAAACACCTACGTTTTTTTACAAATGTTAATAACAGCGATCGATCAAAGCATGACTTTGAAAATGGGTGACTGTGTGACATGCTTTTTGCTGGCGGACGAAAAAGTAATCTGTTTTCCTTATCAAAAAATATAAAATAACTAGCTGTGCCCGCGACTTCGTCCGCGTGGAATAGTTTTTTTGGGTACCATACCTCTTTGTATAAATATTAACTTGTATAAACTTTGAATGTCATATTTATTAATATCGAATCAATGGCCTGAAAAATAGGATTCAAGTTTCTAGCTCTATAAATAGCGATACTTCCATACGACTTTTCATCTCCCTTTCGACTACTTACAACCCTTATATCGAATTAAAAAATTGCCTTTTTTCGGGTCTGAAGATTGTACGTGCCGAATTTCATCAAAATCGATTAAAAGGTTTAAGCGAAATCATAACAGACAGGCAGAGTTACTTTCACATTTATAATATTAGTAGGGATTTGCAAAAGCAAAATAAAAAGCTATAGGAGTTGTTTTGCTATAACCGGCTTCAAGCGTCCACGATGACGGGAAGTTGAGGGAAGGGATTCCGTCAGTGATACTTCAATACCGCGTATGTGGCTTCATTAAATAAGAACCCTGTTTCACTTTTCGCAATTGAATTTTAATTTTTATAACAACTGCAACCTAAGCCGTATTGAATTACTATTGAAGTCAGTTCTTTGTTCAATTACAATAGTCGTTATGCGTGGAGATCTGAGCAGGATAGGTGTGCTACCATCTCAAAAAATTTACAATCACTAAAACTTCCAAAAAAATCACGTTGTACGTTGCCGTCCTTGTGAGTTGGAGACATTATTTCACAGTAATTACTTTCCTCTCTCGCCCTACAAACCGGAACGAATACTGCTATTGGCGGTAGAAATAGGCGAGAGTGAGGTACCAATGCAGAAGACCTTTATATGAAGTCTACATAACAGACGGATATATTCCCTTCTGCACCCGTAATTTCATTAATATATCAAGTTCGACTTTAATATTGTTTCACGTAAGGAATTCGAAACAGATAAGGTTTCTTCATAATGTTTGATCAGTCTTTTTAGTGCTTGCCGAAAAGCATCATATAATTTTCTAGATCACACGATTACATTCGATACAAATTGATTCTCGATTCGATACAAAGATAAATCAATTATATACTTCACAGATTTCTTACATAATATTTGCGTAGACTTCAACGCCGTGCACCGCATATTAAATCTCTATAAATCTTACGGCTGTTACATGGAAATCAAATTGCAAACTTTTAGGCAAAAGTTAGTCCTTAGTAACATTTTTAAACAACAATAGGTAGATGTCTAGGACAATAGAATCTATCTAAATAAATAATATTATCAGTTTGAGGTTTAATATCGTACTGGCACGATACTGGACTTGCAAATGAATATAAATATTCAGAATTAAAAAAAAACCATTGACATTTGACACTTAGTAAAATTCAACATCACGAATTGTCTGTTTTGAAACAGCCCTATTAACACAGAGTCACATTGCAGCTGTACTGTGTTCGTCGACTGTCCCGCCACCAGTCACGCTGGCCCAAGGCCGGGCAGCTTTGCGAGCCGGAAATTGCCCACACGGTGTTCCAATACCTAATAAACAATATACAATGCTTCCGCGACGCGCTATTGAGAAATAGGGCAGTGAAAGCATTCTTATTTAATTTAATTATTAATTCTTTATATGCATACTTTTTGCTGTTTTTGCTGATGTTCCATTTAAATCTGGAACATTTTTACTAAATTTACGATCGTTTTTTGTTTCACTTCGATCTTAAATCCAATTCTTATTATTTAATTTTTCACATTAAATTTTTTTAGTTTCGCGTAACGGGATCTTATATCTTCTATTTAATCACTATAAAACAACTTTAAGCAGCACTTGGAAACGTGCTATGTTATCTTTAACAATCGACTTGAGGTCACTCTCACCTTTTATATATTAACCATCAAATAGCAGTGTTCGCATTGCAGAGTTCCGGTTCGAAGGTTGAGAGGCAGTGAAATTACTGTGGGTAATGTTGGTTGAAAACGCGCTAGAGATATCCTTGTAATATTACGAGCGATGACTTGATGATGTTTACTATGACGCGGACTGCATACTTCTTGGTGGTCGACCAAAAAAATCAACATTAATCCTTACTTATATTTTAAATGTGAAAGTAACTCTGTCAGTCTGTTACGATTCCCCGCTTAAACTTCTCAACCGATTTTGATAAAATTTGGCACAGACAATCTTTAGACCCTGAGAAAAGACATAACCTATTTTTTTTATTTGAAATAAAGGTTGTAAGGGCTCGAAAAGGGGGATGAGAAGTTGTATGGAAGTATCGCTATTTTTAGAGCTTGAAATTTGAAACTTATTTTTAGGCCATTCATCCGATATAAATAAACATGAAATTTAAAGTTTATATAAGTTGAGGTAAAAAGGTATGGTACCCAAAAAAACTATTTCACGCGGCCGAAGTCGCGGGCGCAGCTAGTGTTTTAATAAAGGTTTTCAAGTTATTTTTATCTTCACAGATCCCTTGCTTTCGAAACTTTTAACTGCAATTCATCAATATGATGGTGATGACAAAATGTTATCATGATTTCAAACATTTTATCATCACCATCACATTAGCTATAAGATTTTTACTATTGGACATAAGCCTCCCAATGGCATTTGTTTGTATTTGGCCAATAGTTGTCAAGCTGGGCAGGTGTGGGGATAATTCAAGAGTATAACTTCCCAAACCCTGTTGAATTTGAGCTACGCCGCTTAAAGTACCTCTGACGCAAAGAGACAGGCAGGCACAGAGAAGGGTACTATTTTATTCTGCCGGTACCTTAGGGTATTCCAAAATGTAAACAAAAGACTATTCGTTATTTCATGACCATTGCTACAATGAAGCTCTCATTGTCATTAAAAATTATAATATATCTAATGAACCGTATCTACTTGAACAGGCGTGATGCAAAAAGGGCTTGTTTTTTGCCGACTCACTGCATTGAGGAAATCCTTTTAGGACGGGCTATAAATAGACTGTGCGGGGCTACCGATTTTGATGTAATGACAAAAAGAAAATTGTTAATGGTGAACGACCTCGGAAGTATTAATTGTCCGATTAAATAGCGTTATCGGGATTTGGTTAACATCAAAAGTGATGACTTTCTTTATATAATCTACCATTTCAAATTATATTCATTAAATGCTACTTTTTTTTAAATAAATTCCCACAACATCTCATTCATTGAACTGACTCCGTGGTAAGTCGCTTAAAGGACTGTTACGGACGCCAGATAACAGAGGAATCACAAATATAATATTTTAATATATATGTTTAACACCCAGACACAGAATAAACATAAATATTATCATATAAATATTTGCTCTGGGTGGGAATTGAACCCACAATTATTGGTACACAAGATAGGATCACTACCATCTGCGCCTACCATCAAGTTAGTAAGAATGTTTATTTTATTACTCTTTGATGCAAAAACTAATGAATGGATTTTGATGAAACTTTACAATAATATAGTGCAACCATCAGAATAACACATAGGTTATAATCTATAAATATTTGTACAAAATATAACGATAAGTGTTGTTTGCGTGCCAAACGCCTGTCAAGTTCTATCCGCAAATCTGCTTATCATCGTGTTGTGTTTGAGATGCAGTCAAGGAGCAAACATTTTCCTTTGTTGAAATCACTTCTTTAGTTATCGCTCACCCTAAACACCATTTGTGTAAATATGTTAGGAAATTATAACAGTTTGTGTGATTATTATCCCCAGTGTCTGTCTGCGACGCCGTCACGTGTAAACCGCTAAACCGATTTCGATAAATTTGCTATGTAAGGATGAATGGGTGGGATCGGAAAAGAAAACAGGAAGTCTTAATCATGCGCATATAACCGGGTATCAGCTAGTCTATATATAAACAAAATAGAATTATTTGTTTGAAATATTAATCTACATATTAACATTCAAAGTTTAGGCTACATTGTACTTGACTAACTCATAACACAAATTATGTTTCCATCAGGTGGAATGTGTTTCGCATACAATGCTGACCTGTACTATCGCGACTACTTCCCGGACGTGGACCTGGGCTGGTGGTTGTTCGCGGTCACCGTTGGTATCGGCTCCGTTGGCGTGGTGGTCGGTGGCGTCATATCTGACAAGTAAGTTCCTCATGCCACAGCAGGCGCAGCGTTGGACGCGCGCCCGTAAGTTGGGCAGACGATATAAATAAAAACCCACGGATCGTGCTTGATACAGGCTGCACACAGCCGATCCTATTGGAGATCACTTGGGAAGGCCTATGTCCAGTGGACGTCCTTGGGCTGATATGCATAGGTATATAAAGGGAGGGCCGGGTAGGCTGTGCCCACCCTAGGATGCCGTGCCCAGTCCTGGATGCCGTAGTGCCCACTCCTGGATGCTGTAGTGCCCACCCAGAATGTTAGGTTAAGTTAAGTTAAGTAAAAGTTGTACATAAATTAAGTGTCCACTGCGTAAGGGAGTGTGTTATCGCATCGGCTATGGCATGACAGGGGCCAACCCTTTGCTTGATATTAACCCGAGACAAGCCAATGCAGATAGAAAGAAGTCCACGTAGATATACTCCAGCAAGTCCCTTTATGTATTTTTGATTCCGAAAAAGGATACCACCTTACTCGTTTAACGATTAGACTATACTTTGGTCTATTAAAATTAACCTGGATAAGAAAAGGTTACGTAATACTTTGATATCTCAGGGGACGGGGAGAGTGGATGTATAAGAGGATTTACGAAGATTCTCCACAGAAGTTCCTGAAGAATATTTTTTTATTGTACTTATATTGAGCTAACGAGCAACCGTTATCGGATATCTACCTAACGATCTGACCATATATTTATGCGCCCATCGCCTCGTTCATAGACAAAGCAACAGATCAACATAAAAATCTGTAAAAAGTTCAGTCTATTTTGATCTCAATGGTTCGCGTTTAAAGAATAATTATACATTGCGAATTTTCCATATATTTGTGTAGATTGATATGTTGCTTTGTGCACATGAACTTCTATTTTTCTTACATCTCCTGCTTTGTGGACGGTTTAGTCTATTCACGTATAATATATTAATATTTTGTGTTTGAATAGTAACCAAAAGGTTTGTAAACCCTTGCTTTTTCAGATTCGTAGCAAAGATGGGCATCAGATCTCGAGTAATGGTTCTTGCGTTGTCACAGCTCATTTCGACCCTGCCTGCCTTCGGTTCCGTCATTTTTGGCCCACTGTGGGCCATGATTACGCTAGCCATATCTTACTTTTTCGGTAAGTCGGTCGACCAACAACTCACCAAACCTTGCCTAAGTAGTATTAGCTTAGATCTAAGCTCTGTATAACACTGAGTAATATATTCAGATGTTAAATATTTGAAGCTACAACTCCGAAAATATGTGGATTTAAAAGTCCCTTTAACCCACACTGGTTAAGGTCAGGTACATCTATTAAGACTGTTATGTTCGTTTATATCAAACCTTTGGATACCGGCAGAGTGGAATAGTATCTCCCCTATACCAGGTATCGTAAGAAGCTACTTAGATACCGGACAGCAGGGAACACATGTGCCGGATATATCATCTAAATTGACCAAAATTATAAACACATTGATTTTCATAAACTTAATTAAAATTATGTACATATCATTATAGCTGAAATGTGGTTCGGCATCGTGTTCGCGATACTTGTCGAGATCGTCCCGCTGTCTGTCCGTTCCACCACAGTGGGCGTGTTCCTGTTCGTCATGAACAACGTGGGGGGCAACCTGCCCATTCTCGTCGACCCTGTCGCCAAGGCTATTGGCTACAGAGAGGCCATCATGATCTTTTACGCCGGCTTTTATGGCATCAGTAAGTAGTAATATACTCTTATTTTATTTATGATATATAGAAGGCAGACAAAGTACAGCTTGCGTAAAGATATCCATCAGTAATCGTAGTTGCCTGAAGATAACAATAGCTTTACATAGTAATTTCACCAGTATTTGGCGGTAGAAATAGCTGATAGTGAAGTACCCATGCAGACAACCGCTGTTAAAGATCTTATGGCGGGATTGTTGTAGGTACTTCATAACGAGCAACATGGTGTGGGAGGAACCTACGGGGAGTAGAATCCGCCTAGGTTTATAAACTATACAAAGGCTTCAGCACAGCTAGAACTAGTTTAAATGTACTTTATTACGTTCATAACTATTAGGTTTTATCTAACATGCGGGTAAATAAAATTTATTACAAAATAAGTGCTAAAATCACCTTTAGTACCTACTCTTTTATTTTGCAATAGGAATAATCAGTACAAGTAATAAAAGCGAGACTGTAGTAATAACACCTGTTGATTTGACCTCGAAAACATTTGACTTGATTTGGCCTCAACAAAGCATTTGAAACTACGGCATATTCTCCATTTTACAGGTTGCGTCCTATTCTTCCTCACTATGTTCCTCATGGACGGACCAGTAGAGTCTACCTCTGAGGAACCAGCGCCCAAGCCCATAGGCTTGGACAACAGAGCATTCACCCACGACGAGCTATCCAGAAACAGGAGTCTACCATCTGTACCTCAAGACGCCAGTCGGTTGTAAGCTTTAACATCAGCTATATTAGAATGATAATTGATTGAGCATTGAGGACTATGTAGAACATTACTTTATTATGATAAATTGACAAATGTATTGGAATATCTGGATTGAGAACGATTAGAAGATGGTCTGTGAAGTGCTGGATGAATAGACTTCAAGCTTTATTAAAGTTTATTCGCAAGTATCATTAAATTACGAAGGAGACAGACAGTACTGTTCATGAAGTCGGCTGAATGATATAATTCATGAGCTCATAGTACGAGCCAATTTTGATGGCGCATCCAACATAGCAGTCACCAGAGAGACGACATAAAAACGTCTATCTTAATACCCATTTTACTGTTCACTCGCTCACTTTAACGGAAGACACCTGTAGAGATCATTTCTTCCTATTGATTACTTTGTAAAGGAGTTACGTAATTGAATATAAAAGAATTGCAATACTTTTTTGACGCATTTCTAAGTATGTCTTAACTCATTTAGTTAAGAAATGCTTACAAATGTTCCAATGTTCTTGTCCTTGGTGTTCACACCATTCCAATGCTGGAATGCTCCTAGAAGAATGTCATTGGAATGATGGATCTGGAATTCTACTATTTACTAGAATAGAATCAGATATAATCCGATGCATTCCAATATTAGCTTGCACATTCCAGTGAGGACTTACATTCCAATCACGGTACTGGACTGACTACCTGGAATACTAGATTAAAATGCTGTGAACGACCTATAAGGACATTTGTTACTGTAAAGGGTTTGAATGTTTAACGTACGCTAGTCGTAAAGAATGAATATTTGAAATGTTATCCTGGATAAGCAAGGACGAAATAAACACTTGTTTTTCAATGATTTTTGAAATGGCTTAAGACGACCCTGCACAAGTGGATAGACAATCTGATTTAAGCCAAAAGATAGCTGAATGTATTTCACATACAAATGGCCCTAATATAAATCTTTTGAAGAGGCCTATGTCCAACAGTGGATGTACTACTCGTGATGACGATTTCCCTAACAGAAACTAGTTAAGAACATTACGCGTTCTTACCAACATAAAGGGAAAGTAATAGATGTTTCTGCAGTGATATATTTCCTATTTTTTATACTTTACGAATACATACACAAAAACCCTGTTTCAGTTTGTATGATGCACGTTTTTTATTCGTGTATTTGCTATTGTTAATAGCTTTTCTTTGGAATAAACACAGTAGATTTCCATTTTATGTATAATTTTTAAACAAGACAGCACACTAAATGTAAGGCTTTACGATAGTGTAAATTTTTTTTAAATGAATTACATTCATTTAATGTAGGTACACTAGTATTTTTTTTATTTGTTTGCATTAAGTCAAGTAGGATTATTTAACAAATAATGTATATAATAACAATCCTATTTCAAATCTTAAACATAATAGTGCCATCCAAATATAAACCCATAAATACAATTATAAAAAACAAAATAGACTCGGATTTATTCAAGAAATATTATATTTGTTCTTCCAAATAAAGTGTGCTAACTATAAACCTATATTTGAGTTCTGTCTTTCTATTATGGAACGAAAGAGAGAAATGGTTTACATACATTTATTCAATTAAGCAAAACTCATACGCATATAGGCTACTTCAAGAAAAGCTGTGACGTTGGGGAAATAATATTTCTTTCTTTTGTTTCCGTTGTAGTGAGACAAACAAGCAAACAGTTATAAATTTACATTATAGTAATTGTGATAGTTAAATCCAGGAACGTTTGTAAGATAGTTAATTCCAAGACTCCACAATACCTGCCTACAAACCATGTCATCAAATGCAAAAAAAATTGCTTATAATTTACTTTTTGGTAATAAAGTATGTTAAAGAAACTTATAATTCCTAAAACGCAATGCTCAAGTACAAATTACACTTTATGTTAATGCACAAACATGGGAAGCAGTTATTAATGTGATATCATTTTGTAAATATTTATTTTTTAATTAAGTGCCTGATTATTGTAAATAAAATGTTAAATACAAATGTAAATGTTATTTTATTTATACACTACACTACACTTTCATTAGGAATTTAAATACTTGTATAATTGATATTTAAGGATAACATTTTTATAGACGTACTAATTAGCTACTGGCTACTCCATCTGTATTGAAATTTGTTCAGAATTGCTGGGAATATTTTTTTTATTTTAGGCTTTATCCATTAACTGAATTCATAATAGTTATTCTTGAATAAAATGCCTTTCTTATAATTTATCGTCAAGTAAACACAAACAAAAACTTAATAAAAGAACTACATGTTATTGTATATACATTCATTTTTAGTAAAAAGGTATTATTTATAAACAACCACTGTTAGTAATAGGCCTTCCTAAGAAAGGAAGAAAATTGTCATTGATATTTTTAAACAAAAAATAAAAAAATATATTATGATATTTATATACTGGATTTATTCAACAGAAGTCAAAAGCTTACACTGTCCATGAGATTTGTATTTAAAAATTTTCTCTTTTCGTCTTGACTTCCAGCATTTGGTTTCTTCTTTAGACATAACATATTCTCCACTTACTGAAACTGCACATATTTTATCTGTAAACAAAGATATTATTTATAATACTACTGTAATGTAAATTATTATGTAATTAATACATACTGAAATATAATTATGTGATTGTACATAAATAAAAGTATATCCAATTCCTATTCATACCAAATGATTTCAGTGAAACTTAGCACTCAAGGTGAGAAACCTTCAAAACCCAATAGTAAACTTAATTAGTTGTGAAGCTTTGACATATTTATATAAGTTGAACAATTAAAAGAAAAAGGCTAAATACAAACCAAATATTTCCATTATGAAGACTAGGAATCAAACTGCCGAGTCTCTAAATTAAGAAGCAGTAAAAATTATCAGCATATAACTATACCATAAGTTGCAATGTGGACCTTATATAGTGGTTCTAGCAAATAGACTAAGTTCTGCAGTTTTTGCAATATATAAAATTCGCCAATTTACTGATGTTGGAAGAGCTCATTTAGTTTCCGTTAGTTACTTTTATAGTATTATGTTGTATGGTATACTGCTGTGGGGTAATACAGCTGATGGTAACACACTATTCGTTCTGCAAGCACAAGGGCTACTTGTGTCATTCATGCCATTGAGAAATTTAAAAAAAATCATATATTTACTATATACAGTCAATATATTTATGATAAAAATTATGTATGTCAATAAAGACCTACAAAACTTCAGGAAAAGTCAAATGCATAATGGTAATACAAGAAAATAATTTAAGCTTGCAGTGTCTGCAAAATGGCCCCATAAATAAATAACACATTTAAGGGCAATTGTGTGTGAACTTACAATAAAATCCCAAGTTAGATAACAGCTTTGCCTTTAAATTTCAAGAAATATGTTTAAAATAAGCCTATCTCCAAAGCTTACTATTACCTTAAAGATCAAAGATAAAACTGACTAGAATCGAATTACTTCAGCCACTAGTTTGAAGATAATGGTTCGTTATATTAGGGCCAATTGCTACATAAGTAGTGTTGGTGGAAACTTTATTGCCTGCAGTTTTTCTTGCAGGTTCCTTTTTGGTGGGTCACATAACTAACCTGCAGTGTACTTAGTCTTAAGACTTATTTAGTGCTGGAAGACTAGTTTAGGTGGGCCTAATTAAATTATCTCTGTGTTAAATGACTTTGATTATATAATTATGCATTTATATCATCAAATTTATTAATATGTTATTTTTACTGTTTTATTAACAATTTAAAAGCGATGGTTTGCTTGTAATGGTTCTACTAGAATAAAATACATATATTTGACTTAAACTATGATATATGATTTGAAATATAGGTCAAAGTTTAAGTCAAATATATGTGTTATATTTACTATAATATTCCTATAAGCAATTCAATAAAAAAATATTGGATCAAGAATTGGTCCCATGTAAGATCCCTGAATCACCTATAGTAGTAGTATCAAAGATATTCCAAGTATATTCTTTGTATGTTTAGAAACAGTACTTATTATAATGCTATTTTGGACCATACCTTAGGTTAATGAAATAAGCATTATTTTGTGCCAAAAACTACAAATTTATTATCTTTACCACTATATTGTGTATATCAAAGCTTAACTTATATTAAACTATCAGAACCAAATTTCCATTGATAGTAAACATACAATAACTATTTAAATAACTATACATATCAGAAATGTTCTTCCACACAATAAAATTCATAGATATATTAATTTAATTACAGACATTTCAACTAATTATTATAACATTACAAGACATAAACTAAAGCAATATAATCATTTAACTTTTATTAATACATCATCAATATTTGTCCCTAGTAATTAATAGGCTAGGCATTATCTAAAATGCAAACTTACCATTCTCATTCATTTCCTCAACTTCACCTGCAATCTTCTTCTTTTTCTTCTCTTTCTTTCTCGCTTCAGCGTTGTGCCTATCTGTGTATGTATCCTTTGGTTCTTCACAAGATAGATAGTCAGAAGAGTCTTTGAAAAGTAATACCCCACCCTTTACTTTACGTTTTCTGGAATATAATATTACATCTTTTTAAACTAAGTAAGATACCTAACATTTGGAGGTTGATTACTTTAGTTATTAGTACTTTAATAATTTTGTAACCAATCTCATTTGTATAAGGTTTAGTGTGTCATTTTGTATTAGTTAAAGTTGTTACTCAAAAATGTATCTTAGAAATCAGAGCAAAAGTTTTAGCAAATATTCAAGCAAAAAGTATTTTTGAACAAAAAATAGACAAGCATTGGTCCAGAAGAAAGGCTCAATACTATATTGTAACTAAGAGGTAATTTATTTTATGAAACATTCCTTAAAACTTACTTAATACCATTAGTGGATACATCTACAAATTGTACATTTTTACTAATAATAGCCGATATTTTAGCACCGATTTTTTTCTGCATTTCATCAGGTACTTTCACGTCATTGTAATGACTTGCTACCTCTAGGTATCTTTCAGATTTCTTATTTTCTATGCCTGGAAAAAATGAATGGCTGTTTTATAATAGCTGAAAAATACGAGTTGTATTTACTTTATCTATGATGTAGGAATCACTAGCATGTTATATGTTTCACAAATAAAAGGAAAGATTAGATGTTGTATAGAATTAAGGTAGTTACCCTTTTCTTTGGATTCATTTTTGATATTGCTTCTTGACTGGTCTATCAATTTAGTAAAAGATGAATCAACAGCTTCTTTAAACCGGGAAAGATCTTCATCTTCAGAACTGTCAGACATTTTAACATTAAACAAATTTCTAGTTTACCTATCACTTTCAAAACGTGGTCTTGACGTTACGTATTGTTTATTTCATTTTATACAGATTGTTAATACTAAATTATTTGTGTAAATGTAGCAATCAAGTAATTTTGGATAAAGTTATTAAACTTATGTTTAAGTAAAGGCCTTGAACAAATAATTTACACTGAAATATCACATAATTTAGTTTATAAAATTTTAATTTTTTTTTTAAATAATAAAATTTAATTTATTTTTTTTGGTATTCATTTAAAATATATATCGATGTTTTTAATCGATGTATAACATCATAACCCTGCATCGATGTTTTACGATACATCGCTTGAAAACATCGATGTTTTTTCAACATCGAATACTTTTATGTTTTTTTTCGGGTTTAGTAGTTATTGTAAGGGAGACAATGTAAGTAAAACAAAAAAACATTAGAAATATTTTATTACGACATCAGATATTACAAAATGAGACAAAAAATACTAAAGTCTAAATCAAAACTTTTATTTTTGTGATCTGCTTTAAAACCAATGCTGTTTAGGCAAACTTTGTAGAAATAAAAGTTTACTCAAACGTTTACCCTTCAGTCTATTTCTTTGCTGATTTACTATTTGGCCAGCCTTCGAAAATAACCGTTCGGATGGGACCGAAGTCCCAACAATAGTCAAGTATTTGAAAGCAATTTTATATAGTTTAGGAAACTGAATTTTGAGATCGTTACAGATTTCCAGAAGATTTTCATTCAATCGTCCTACAGGACTTCTCAAATAAATGGATAACTCATCAGAAATCGCATCATCAGATTGCGTTGCTTTCCAGCTCTTGTTTACTAATTTATGATGGTCTTCCCATAAAGAAAAACTATCTTCTAATTTTTCCGATTGATCTGAATCAGATTCCGACATTTCCAACGTTTGTGTATTATTTTTCATGAAGGCCTTGATTTTTGTGACTGCTGTAGAGCAAGCTAGTGCGTCCCTAAAATGCATTTTTTTGAACCGTGGATCCAGTACAGTGGCTATGGCAAGTGGAGTAACTCGCTCTATAGCACCCATTCTTTTTTCTATTTCTTTAAGCCATAAGCACAATCGATTTCAACTCATTGGCGAGTGAATCTACCAATCTGAGAGCTTGAATTTTTAAAGGATTTAAAGGAATTACTTTGCTGCTAGTGCAGTACATGTCGCCGGATACTTCTCTCGTAGCAGCTTCGAGCGGTCGTAAGACTTGTAATACTGAAGAGAGAATTGACAATTCTGACGCATTGACCATTGCTGGTGCATTTTTATGGCGGATAATTATATCGTTTACGACAATGTGTAATTCTAAAAACCTCTGAAGCCTATAATAATTGCTGTTCCACCTTGTTGAAACTTCTTGAATCAATTTTGTTTCTTTAGCGGTGGCTTTTCTTAAGTCATTGCTTGCAATGTTACTTTGTTTAAACCATGTAACAATTTCCTTAACCGATTCGGTGTTTTTAATAAAACCATCGATACATCGAATAGAAAAACATTTGTCAAAACATCGAATCAATTCGATGTATCGAACGGTAAACATCGAATGGATTCAATACATCGATGTTTAGTGAATATCCCTACTGCAACACTGATCTTGTAATTTCAATTACTAAACACCTGTTGCTGTATTCCATTTCCTAATATCATTTATCCTGACATAAATACATTTTAGTTGTAGAAATCAATACATATTTCGTTCTATCACAGTAAAATTCAGCAAAAATTCACCTGAAGTTAAATACCCCCTTCTTCTATTAAGAGGTTATCTTTTTAGAAACAAAGGAAATTGTTTATACTAAGTTAGTGCAAAAATTGTAATAAAGTGTTATTAGATTCAACCAAATAAAATGACAGAGCTCAAAAGACCTCCACCAGATCCGAATTTAGGAAGATTTCTGGAGAAAAGTGATTACGACTCCCTCGCAAAATATCTCGTCGGAAACAATAGCAGATTTCGTGAGAATATCATAATACCGAGAGTTTTAGGGCCAGTAATTATTAAGACCAATGAGGAAAAGATGATAGAGTCCGCAGTTGAAAGCTGCCCATTCAAATCTTTAACCAGTTGTATTGTTGGTAAGTACCATTGTATTCTTCAAACTGATTTTTTATAATATATAAATCGTGTACAATTATTCGAGATAGCATATATCACTGGCACATAGCACATCACCAATACCACTGGCACATATAGCACATCAAAAAAATATTACTAGTGAATGTGTGATACATCGACTCGACTCTGAGATAAGTAGCTTAATGCACTTGTATTACAGCTATTAGAGAACAGAGGAATTACAAATATAATGGTATCTAACTAGATATAAATAACAACCAGACATAGAACAAAAGTAAATGTTCATTATATAAATACTTACTCTACATACTACATGTTATATATTTGTTATTTTTTAGCTTTTGATTGCATACTATGTATTGAAATTGACTAAGAAGTGCTTCCTTTACAGGCTATGGCTTGGGAGCTGCTGTTGGTTTATTCACATCATCACTCATGCCGAATGTAACAGACCCGATGGCACAACAGAATCAAACTGCAAGAGAAATTTTGCGAGAGATGAAAACCTCTATGCTCAGCTATGCCAAGAACTTCGCCATTCTTGGTGCAGTTTTTTCAAGTGTTGAGTGTTGTATTGAAACAGCTAGAGGAAAATCTGATTGGAAGAATGGCACTTATGCTGGGGGAGTTACTGGAGGTCTAATAGGTTTAAGAGGTATGGTTTAACAGCTTCTTTATTTAAATTATAGACAATAGTGTGATCATGTATACCATTCATTATGAAATAAATTACCGTAACAACATAACAAATGACACATCTTCTCTTAAGGCCTAACCAGTTGTATGGTTATATATGTTAAATTTATTATGAAATAAATTACTGTAATAACTACAAAAGTTATTGCAATACAATTTTATTTCATACCTTTCACTTGAATATATGTCTGCAAGGTCTCCAGCACATCACTGAGAAACTGTTTTTTAGGAATATCTATGTCGTTTTCTGATAGCTAAACTGTTTGAAGACTTATGCCAATATCATTAGGAAAAATAAAAAGCCAGATCTAATCCATGAAAACATATTTTCGAGATAAAAAGTAACTTATTTGTTATCAATAATCTCTGTGCCCAATTTCACCCAAATCTTCAGCAGTGCCGGTGTGAAAGAGTATCGAACATACATCCATGCTAACAATCTTTGCCTATGGTTCTTACTCCCGCAGACACCCTATATCAGCCGGCATCCCCCAAGGATCCGTGCTCTCTCAACTCCTATTCGCGCTCTACGTACACGACATGCCTAGGTCCCCTGCCGTAGAGCTAAACCTGTTCGCGGACGAGACAGCCCTGTATGACTCGGGCCAACGCCGCGACCCCTCCCTCTGTTACAAACGCCTCCAGCGCGCGGTCAATGTTCTAGGCGACTGGTTCCGCAAGTGGCGCATCGAAGTGAACCCCGAGAAGAGAGCCGTCATGAACTTCTCGAGCTCCAATCGGTGCAGTGCGGACAATATGGGCCGCGAGATGGGGGTGTATAAACTTTTCGGTCGACCCATCTCCTGGATCAATAGAGTCAAATACCTAGGCGTCACACTAGACCGGCACATTATGTTTGGGCCTCACATCAAAATATTCAGGAATAGGGACTACATAATACGTAGTCTCAATTTCTACATCGGCATACAGGACATACGCGAGCCCCGTGTTCGCTCACGCGGCCCCGTCACATATTAAAACGCTTCAAGTGGTACAAAATAAATTCATGCGGAGGGCGACCGACGCCCCATGGTACATCCGAAATCTAAGTTTGCACCGCGATCTCGATCTGCCGACGATCCGCGAATACATGAAGGAAGCGTTGCGCCGTTTTCTTGACGGGGCATCGATTCACCCCAATCCACTAATATCTAATTCCGCGAAGTACGTCGCAAAGAAAAACGCACACGTCGACATCGACCGCGTCTCGTCTTAGCGATCCGCGATAGGATTACCGCGAAAATCGCAGCCCTTCACCGCCCTCTCACTGGCACAACACGATCATTGACACACTACACATGCAGTCGTATAACAGATCAGTACACCGCGTTCGCCGGCGAACACGTGCAGTCCCTGCCCCCACAAGCGATAATCGACAGCCCTAGAGCTGTCGGGCTCGCTCTGTCCGTCCTCTTTCACCCCCAACGATGGCAGCCCGAGCCTAGGTCGAGCTTCTAGAGGCGCCCTCGGGCGATCGTTGTCGGTCCCGCTTAGATCTCGCGAGCTTTGTGGGCGCGGTCGCGGCCGCAGGGTACACAGGATGACGACGGGCATCGGACCTCTCATTTATGAGAGACCCCACCCTCTTCTTTCGGTGGCGCTGGAATTGACGCCTGAGTAGTACAGCAATAGGTTCGTTCGAAGAAAAAAAAAACTTAATTTAAAATAACTAAATTATAATTTTGGTTGAAACTTTCTAATAGCTGAATTGTAAGTTACTTATTTAAATTTTCCTTTTTAGGTGGATTAAAAGCTGGATTATTTGGTGCAGCAGGATTTGCAGCATTCTCAACAGTTATTGATTATTACATGCATCAGCGGGGTTGATATTTATTATATAATAAGTGTTATATTATAATAAACAATATTTGAGTAGTAGAAAACAATTGTTGTGTACTATATAGTCACATACTTAATTAATCATATTTCTTCATTTTTCCAAATCCCAACTATCCAAAGTCCTAAATCAATATAATAATAAGATAAAGCATGTTTACATGTTTCAATATAAAATTTATGCCTTCAATTGAATGTAAAAATATAATTTTTATTAGCTCAATTGACGAACCCAAAAAATAGCCATTCATAACACTGCACAAGTGTTTTTGATAATTGGGTAATGTTACATGACTTTAGTCCAATTTTTAATGACTATTTAAAATCTTTAACTGAAATTTATCACCTCTAGTTTAAAATAAAACAGTTTAAATTTAGAGATGGACCTAATTTATTAAGTTTTAAATGGAAAAAAACTTCGTTTTATTTGATTTTCTTGCTGAAGCTAAAGGCAGTGGGCTATTCTGAATGCTCCAACAATAGGCGGCCCTCATATGCGTTCCAGTAGCCTTGATAGCGTTCTACCATCATACAGAGGTTTTGGTGGAATCACTCGCCCTGTTCTTCACTTAGACCCCCAAGATTGGCTGGAAAATAGTCTAGGTGGTTGTGTAGAAAATGTAACTTGATACTCATGTTACATCCAAGCATTTGAAAGTGACTCATCAGGGCTTTGTGTTGAGAATAGCCCAAAATTTGTGGCCTGTCAAAAATTCCTGCCTTTATATATTTATATATTTCAAGTTACATTCAAAGTCACTATGACTAATATCAGATTTCGCCTCAGAATGCATAGTATCCACTTGAGAAAGGCGAAAGGTTTAGGTGCTATTTTAGGGCTCATAACAAGTCTATGTGCTGACCGTATGCAAGGATATTCCCATTTGGCTCGATTCTTTCGATTAATGGCAGTTATGCTGTTAAGTTCATTAAGCAAAAATAAGTCATCGTGGTGATTCACGGGTTCACTCCAGATCATAGCAGTTTCGTACCTAAATCTATTTCTTTTCTTATTTTTCCCAAGACATATAAACTCAACACATGTTTTGCATACTTTTTGAGGAATCCATGGCCTGTTTTTCATTTCCAGTGGGTGACCAAAATAACTTTTGTAAGCCTCTATTGCAAACGTAGTTTTGTTCAAACGATATTCTTAAACATATATTTTTAGCAAAAGAAACAAAATTGATTCGGATCATTCACACGCTCTTTTCTAGACGATACGTTGATATTTATTTGAAAGCTAAAACTCGTGAACAAGAGCTGATACAAAAAAAGTGAGGATATATAAGAATCAGCGACGTCAAATTAGTAAACATCAGGTGATAAAAGTCATTCATCAGACATCAATTTTGTTGTGCAATGAATTAATCCGATTTTCGGAATTACCAATGTATATACGTACCTACTATTCAGGTATATATTAAAAATATCAAAAATTAATCTTATTTCTGCTACAAATAAAACGTAAGTGATTAGTTTGGGATGAATGTGAAAAAATATTTCATAATAAACCACATGGAGCAAATGGCAACACTTTATAACGTAACTGCTGCCATTTAAAAAAAAACAACAAAGCAACGGTCTGCAACGATTATACATGATTGATTTTTTGTCGAATTTTCATAAAACGTGTATCGAAGTGAATTATTTTTACATTGGTATTGAAACATTTTGATATTTGGAGTTTTCTAAAGTAGTGTTATTTGTAGTGCGTCGCCGGAATAAAACAAAATGAAGGATCCTTTTGCAACTGATGCTACAGATTCTCCGGCTCATAGTCTGAAGAATATTGATGGTTGTTACAATAAAAATATTTTTAAGACAAAATCGTTTGCTAATTCACGTCGTGCCTTGCAGTCCGGCGCAGATAAAATCTCCAGGACCTTCAGGAGTGTGAGAAATACTTTCGGAAATTTATCACAGGTATCTATTTTGCCACTTACATAGGCCTGAGTTTCAGAAAATATCATTTATTTGCTTTTATTTTCGTAAATTCTGTATTAAAATTAAACTTGTGCCAAACATTAACAAGAGAATATTATATTATAATTATTATAGTGTTCTCGGTACATAATGTCTGTCACAAGTTTTTTTTCTATCTATTAAAACCCATGTTTTATGATAGCATTTTAGATTGGGTGGGCGAAGGAGACATCGACTTACGGAGACTGGATCACCGTGCCGATCTCCATCTACTCCCGTGACTAAGAAGAAATCGGTAAAAAAATCAGTAACTAAATATGAATTGTCAACAATTTATAAAATATTTTAACTGATACGTATGTATTTAAAAGTGAAAAATTAACATATTAATAGAAGAATAAAATTAACATATAGTTTAGTTTAAATAACTATTTCTATAGTTCAAGTAGCCATGGTAAAAATAAAAGGAATGTGGGATTGGTGCCCACTTAAGCATTAAAATTATTTGTTTATTTATAAAGATATATCAGATCCCAGATTCATAACTAGATTATACAAATTTTTACTTCCTATAACATATAAAATACATTTGGACAGTTATCCTTAGTCAACTACATTTCTCCTATACCTATTTTGTAGCATATTTAAATTGTGAGCAACAAAGTACATATATCTATTAAAATCATTGTAAAATTTTATTACATATGTAAACATTTTTATTCCAGTTATTAGCCAGGAGTCCGACAAAGCTGTACAGTCCATTTGGTATTGAAACTCCTCACAGCCGTGACTTTAGGATGTCACCGTATATGCCTGATACACCTGAACATGGGTATGTAAATGTTCTTCCTACTTATATAATTTGTTATGTCATGGTGTTTTCAGAGAAATACTCGTGCTGTATGCGGTAGTATAATATTTTGACAGGGGGAACAATGCTAACTCACCAATCTCACTTCTGGTCTTTAAGTATATGGCATGGAAAGACTTCCTGTTGAAATTTATGTTTGTGTATGCCTTTATCAGCCACCTTTTCACTGGCATTCATCAATCACAAAAACTATTACATTAACTAGTACCCCACGAACGCGAGTGTGGCTGTGCCTAAACCTCTACCTCTTTTGCAAATGTTCTCAACGACAACCACTTGAAGTAGTCAGGTATTAGGTATGATCTTTGAGCATTTATGAAGCTCATCCTGTTCTAACCATTTATTTCATATGCTGTGAGGTACCAGCAGAGTAGAATAGAACCTACCTCTGTATCAGGTGTCGTAAGAGGCGACTGAGGTACCAGAACCGACAGATGGCGATATATCTATCCAAATTACTGTAGCTCAATGCATAGGGCAAGGATGGGCAGCAGAATTCTCACTGTGGAAGCTGCACTCTAAGATTGCCACGAAGCTTACCCAGCACGGCAATTTCTTGAATGGGCTTTTGTTCAGCAGTGGACTTCTATTGATGATGATGATATCATGTTATAATTAATGGCAGAAGACGATATTTAATTAGTGTTAGGGTTATTGGAATGTTGATACCAATTTTGTTTCCAGGTTATCACCGAAACGCCGCAAAGGCGTCACCCACTCATGGCATCTATTGGCCAAGAAGAGGCCCAGAGCTCTATTCCACTAAACTGTATTGTTTGTAAACAATACACATACGCACAAATATATCCCACCGCTTTTTGTAAGGTTAGCTTTTTCTAATTGTTATAGAGATCACTCATTGTTTATAGTATACAAGATTGTAAAATTATATAAATGTATGGCTAGGATCAATGAACTTGCTCAATATGTTCCTGAATCCCCTGGGGTTCACCAGTGAAAATATTAGTAGATCTTTATCTATGTTGGCTATGCATCCAATAGAAAAAAGACTGCTAGCAGTGCAGCATATGAAGAAAAATGTACATGTCCATACTTACATAAAACATAGATATTCCAAGGCATGTGTGAAAATAGCATAAACAATTAGAACAAAACTCTAGACTTTAGAATTGCTTCTGTGATAAATAAATGAGTTTCATTTAGAAGTATTTTGTGATATGAATAATTTTCTTCAAGGCTCAATTCAGGGAGATGAATATCTTCCAAAAACATTATGCTTTAATTACAAGATAGAAGTTTTGAGTGATTTCAGCTGGTAGTAAAAATCATTAAAAAGTTTTTCAATCTTGTTCACTATAGACATTGAATATTTATGCAATTGGTGCTATATGTATAAATGTCGGATTATATGCAAAATGCCTTTGACATAAATGCAGTCCACAGATTATGTGTTTCTTCTATAAAATAGCATACATGAAAAGAGCGTCAAGCAACGTCATTAATGTGACTCGTCTGGATAAAAAATTGTATGTACATTTTGTAAGGCTTGCTACCCATTACCAAAATTTCACCAAAACCGATTTAGTATGGCATAGTAGATTGGTAATGTTATATCCAACTTAATAATAGTAACTATATAGAGTCAATGTTTTCTGGAGTTTAAAACTTTCTGAAAATATTTTATTTAATATCTCAAGTTGTCTATCCACCATGCATTAAATAAATATATTTTTATTTTTACTAATATGTTGATGTGCTTTATAATTTATTTACAACGCGGTTTATTTAGCTTTTATATTTTTGTGCTTGACATATAGATCGCAAGAATGACGTCACTTCTGGGAACAGTTGCAGTGCAAAAATAAGAGTTCCTGTTACACACCTTTATACTTGTGTAAGATTATGTCAAATTTTCTCTTACCGCAAGCCAAATAGATTTTGTGCCAAATGGCATGCATTTTTATTGGATGGCTTATTAGTGAAATGCATCTATGTCAAGGATAGCTTTGATATTACTGTTGTGTGGACTGAAGCAATGAAGGCTGGTTGTAGTTAGGAATGAAAGCTTAGACTAAAAAAAGGTCGTATTAAGAAAAGGACATTCTTAGTGACATTTTAGTACACGGAATTGGTCTATTGATTGAGTGTGTGTGTTTTATTTATCACTTATGTCAAAAAGCTTATATAGCTTATGAAGCTTATGGTTATTTTGTCAGTGTGATCTTGTAGATATTGTATCTGTCGCATATATTCCCATATATAAAATATATACACGGAATGTAAAAGATTATCTGCCTGTGTTTCCCAAAGGGACGTTCGGTTTTAAAAACGTTTTTTAACGCGCTATTATAAGGAATTATAATTGGTGGCAGATTTATGATATGATAGCCATTGCCGGATTTACGACGAGCAAGACTAGCAAATGCTACGGGTCCCGCGGGCCCATAGTTTGAATATTTTCATGCATTGGATACATTTTTAAGTTTACCAATTTATGAAAAATAAGTATTTTTTCCTTTGTAACGTTAATGTTCTGATGTGTTCGAAATACTACAACTTCCTTTATATACAATAGTTTTTGGAAAATTCGATTGATTACTTTTCGTTATATTTAATGTATGTATACCAAATTTCTATGCTTCCAGCGCCTAAATTGGCCTTTTATACATCAGTCTCAACTCAGCTATTATTCAGTCTACTATGGTTGGATGATTTATTTTATGAGTGAAATAGTTCAAGTTTTCTTGAATCGATTATAATTTTAATACCATTTAATACCTAGCCTATACTTGAGAATCTTAAGCAACCCAAGGGTAGTAAGCAACCCAACTGCTAAGCAGAATTGGCTACAGACACCGCGCTGGCTTAACTAATTACAAGCCTTAAAAAATAAACATGAAGTGTGTAGTAAGTTTTATATAGAAAGGCAGCTTAAGATTTTTTATAAACATATGCTTTTTTGTCTTTCTGTTGATTTGTTATATACTTTCCTCCAGTAAATTAATAACATATTATATTTAAGCTTATTTGAGATGGTGGCAATGACATATTTACACGTTAATAATTTAACAACTAATGTAAATTTGAATGTCCTTTTGTTAATGATATCGGAGGATTTTAAAGGATAAGAAAATAATTGCAGGATTGAGAAAGTTTATTCTGAATGTATTCGCGGAATTCACACAGTTTTATTTAAATTGAAAATTAGTTCTTTTTTCAACTAATATTAAATGTAATACCTACATCTATATATACCTACATCAAGCAAAAATTGAATAATGTAAGGTCGAAGAGATGAGAATGGCCTATGAAATAATATGTTTGATTTATTTGGTCTTAAATTTGTCTTGTAACTATTTTGTAAATCTTGCCCTCAAAATATTTTGATGTAATGTGAGGACAATTGAAATAAATTACATTTTGCATATGTATAATTTAAATAGTATTATAAAATTCGATCACAAACCTAATCAGTATTGAATGTATGCCAAAATGTTTCCAATTAGCTAGGATCGATATCGAAATGGTGATGATTTTTGTACTATGACGCTTTGCTGTGACAATATGGTAGTCCGCCACGCTTAGGGTAAGAATTTGTATGGTTTTAAGTATTTATGTTTGGCCTAATTGAACATGACATTTGTGCGGTAGTATCCACTATATATAAGATTCAAGTCCGTCGCGTCTGTCGGTATGTTTGTAAATTGTAAAAAGAAATGTTGGAATAAGGAAATTTTTAAATATCACCTCTAATTCTGCTTCCAAGCAATGTATAATATATTATAATTATGATTATAAAAGAACTGCAATGTAAAATAAACCTTATTTTAATGCTTTGAATGCTTAAATCTGCGTTCACTAACCAACCTCGCTGAATATTTTTCAATTTCGTATTAAACGTGCAACGACGTCACGTAAAAAGGTCATCGTGTTATAAGTATACATCAGAAACAGCGGCGGTTTGGTTGGTAATACTGGTGATTGCCATTAAGAAGATATAAAAAGTATTTCGCGGGCGACTCTTACTTTCCTAAAAAGAGATGTAGCATTTTATTATGGAACATAGTTTTATGTATTTAAATACTACCGTATTAATGATGCATGTATTAGATTTTATTTAAAGATAACACAATCATTGGATTTGTTTAATTATTATATTAATTTCACCCCTATGTTTGTGGTTAAACATATTATTTGTGTAAGTATTTTTAAAAGACTGATTGTCCGTAACGGTTGCCAGATATTTAATTGTAGGACTCGGATATTAAGATTTACAGTAAAGATAATTTTTAATTATAATGTGTTTGATACTATTTTGTGTCTTTTGTTCCGGCATATTTGATAAAGGAAGGCAATATTTATTTTTTATAGTAAGGCGAAATTAATGTTCTTTCTATTAATTTGATCAATAATGTATTTGATTATTATTACACTATTGACCATTTCCGAGTCCTGAGGCTACAATTTTGCTCTCTACGTTTATTTAATTACATTTAGTATTTCTTCTGTAGCATTGTATTGCTACTTAATTATATATATTTTTTTTCTATAGATATGCGTTTAATTTCTACCTAATATATATTTCTTGAGTAGGCAGGGAAGTGTTTCTTTTCTAAACCATACTAACGAATTTGGCGCTTTTCTTGATATTTGCTTCTGGATATAAGAAATTTAGATTTTCAGTGATTAAGATGACACACAGACACGCTTGCCAGCGCGGTATTTATGGGCAAATTAAACCCCGATAAATTAAATACAAAACTTAAAGTTAATGACACTCTTATAAGTTACGTTGGAATTTTGATGATCGGTGAGTATAAATAAAAAAAGAAAAGATCTTTCACTAAAGATTATTTGTAAACTACAAAGTATTATTATTGTATTTATTATCATTACAGCTATTGGAAGTCCACTGCTGGACATAGGCTTCTCCAAGAAAGGGGAAATGTTTCCCATAATTGCCGCGCTGGGCAAGCGTTTTGGCAATGGCAGAGCGTAGCTTACGCGATGGGGTGCTGCTCATCCATCCCCGCCCTTACGGTACAGAGGGAGGTACTATTTTACTTGCCGGTAATACCTCACTTATTATTGTGACTACCTAACATTCATAGACTTTCAATAACAATACACGTGTTATATACACACATTTGCAAAAAAACGGGCGGTTTTGATTTTAATTCTACTCTAACAAAATACGGTACCAAAATGATCTCAATCATTTGTAAATGTTACTGGCCGGTTTTTAAAATACTGTGGTATTTAAAACAGTACGTTCTAAACTCAAATTTTCCTTTGATGCTTTTTTTTTACAGAAAACCACTTTTTTCCTACATTTTTGGTGCGAAGTTCCAAGATAACATCAGTTTTAATAACTTTTCGTAAATTTTTATGAATTTATTTCATATTTTTAATAGTCAAAGGTTCATTTATTGCTGTTTAGCTGTCTCAATAATGTTAGAGAAAGTGGTAAAAGCTACCAAAATTATTGCGCTGCTCGAAGAGGGTTGCAGCCAATGCTTCGTAGCTCAGTGGCTAAGTGTGAGACGCTCGACGGTTTAAAGGACCTGGCAGCGGTATCAAGACACCGGTTCCATCGAGAGAAGGCCTGGTTCTGGAAGAAAACCGCGGGATGATCGTTTTCTTGTGAGTCGCGCATCGAGAAATCGCAAGTCTTCGTATGTGAACCTTAAGAACGACATCGAAGAAGTAAGAAATGTGCATATTAGTCTATGGACGATCAGGAGGAGGCTTTTCGCGGCCAATATACGCAGTCATCACCCGGCCCGCGGCCCTAAGTTACTCCGTAAGCACAGAGTTGCCAGGCTTAGGCTTGCTCGAAATTGTGAGTCATGGACTCAAGAAGACTGGAATAGGGTATTGTTCTCCGATAAAGCCAGGATATCTCTGTTCGGTGAAGATCGACGTGGGCGAGTGCTACGAAGACGTGGAGAATGCTTTGCAGAGGCTTGTCTTAAAGAAATCACACCTTATGGTAGGGGCTCTGTTATGTTTTGGGCAGGAATAAATTCAATGGATCGTACTGAGTTAGTCTTTATTGAAAACGGAAGTTCTAATTCCTCATGCACAACCCTCATTGGCCGCTTTAGGCGAAAACTAAATTTTTATGGACGACAACGCTCGCGCCCACCGGTCTGGCGATGTGGAAGCGTATGTGCAAGAGGTCGCCATTCGTCGTTTGGTTTGGCCAGCTCGAAGTCCCATGTTAAAGTAAAACTACCTATAATTATCAAACAAACCAATAGTAACATTTGAAATGGTTCATTGCTTAGGTACCCGTTTTTTTGCAAATGAGTGTAATACATATCAAATAACATGTAGGGTGAAGTGTCCAATAATGACACACCAAAAATTCAAAGTTACACATTAGCTACATTTCTTTAGATATGGACCTAAGTTTTTACAGGAAGATAGCTTATTTGATTAGGTATAAAATTGCATTAATCGTTTCCATAATTATTAAATTCAAAACTCACAAAAAGGATCTCTCGGTCATTTTGTATGGGAGGATTTCCCGACCATACCTACCTACTGATATGATGATTTATATCATTATCTGTATGTATGTACACGAAAAATGTCAAGAAACGCGCTATTTAAAAAAAGTCATAACCGTATTCTTTAATTGCCTGTGAAACTTGTCAGTAGAAACTGCAATTACGGTTCATAATACTTAGTAAGTAAAACAAGGCAACAAGATAATTATGAGGTCTTGTGTTAGAGATTCCAGGGCTTTGTATTTAAGTTCGTTATATCGTTCGTTAGTTCGCAAATATTTCACAAGTTTGATACATCTATCTTTTCTTAAGCTTAAGTGTTGACAAGGTATCCTTATAATTTCGCTATAACTGTCATGTCAGTAACTCAGTATACACGCGAAGCGGCGGTTAAATATATTTTAAACGCAACGCCAGATTTGTATGGCGGTGCCGTGAGATACCGGCAGAGTAGAATAGTACTTTCCCTTGTACCAGGTGTCATAAGAGGCGACTGAGGTACCAGATCCGCCAGATGGCGGTAGGTACATCCATCCAAAAATGTGCAGCTCAAATGCACGGGGCGGGGACAGGCAACAGGATTCCCATCGCAAAAGCTGCGCTCGGCAATTGCCAACACGCTTGCCCAGCGCGGGAATTTGGAGCAAAATTCCCCCTTTTTGGGGAGGCCTATGCCCAGCAGTGGACTTCCAATGGCTGGTATGATGATGATAAGTGGTTTGTCATAGTGCTATTAACGCCACCTGTTTTTGGTTGCGGCACAAAAATTGTTACACAAGTGTAACGTGACAACTCACCAGGAGATGCCTCCGCACCGTGTTAATTCTTGATTCTGATGCTGGCACTCTGAGTAGCTAAGCGGTGTTTAAAATTTAAAATCTATTAAATTAGCGATAGAAATATTTCAATATACAAACGGAATTTCCTATATACAACAAATGAAACCAATATTGATATACAAGGTTTTATTTTTTCCATTCTCACTAATAAAACGAATCAACAGATTTTCCTAATAACAAACTTTTGACATAGGTACATCTACAACTTAAACTAGCGACCTATTAATAGACCCTTAAAAATATTTGTCGGAAAAGCACAATTTCCAGTAGACAGTCTAAGAGTTAAGAGCACATTCAGTTAAATAAGCAAAAAAATATTGCCCAATACGTCTCAAAAAGCACGGATGTGAAGCTTCTGTTGCTATAAAGGTAAGTTGTCAAATATCAACATATGGACACAAAACAATGACGTCACATCCTTAATCTCGATCAACTGAAAAAAAAAACAATTGCTACCGTATCTTATCTTAAAGTAAGTATTAATTAAATACTTACTTTATAAATATCTTATCAGAGGCGTTAAAATAACGAATTAGTACTACTCACGTGAACTTCTACACACATTATTAGTCTATGAATGTTGGGTAGCCAAAATAGTATTAAAGTGAGGTATCGTATACGCTATGACTAAGCGTTTTACTTTGTTAGGTCATTAGCATAAATCTAGTATCTAAGGATTTTTTAATATTTGGATTTTGAAATAACTATATTTAGGTCTTTTTCGAACCATATAGATGTACCCATACAAACCGTGATGTGTTTATATAAAAAAATATATATTAAAAAAACATATTTTATATCTCGATTTTCGTATTGATTTTGCTACTACATATCTACTATCAATACTTTTTTTTAATTCTATTTATATTTTTAAGTTCTGTTTGTAACGAACCTTTACAAATTTAAATTTAGAACAGGCGATTCAAAATACGGGTTTAATTCCTAAAAACTAGCAAACAAAATTATTTCGAATTATGTAGAGTTGCACCTCTTTAACATTAAATAAATCTTAAAGTAATGGTAAACGCTTATTAATAAGATAGTAAGGCAAATAGACGGATCTGCAAATATCTAGAACATGTCTTATTTCAACAACATTTATAAAGCCATAAACAAACCTAACTTAAATCTAAGTGTTATGCATTTCTTGTAGTTGCGGTAAAGACACTTGAGCGACAACGCTTGACTGATTTTCGCACGTTCAAGTGACTTTGCGCACACTTGCTATATTTTATACTCTTCTAAAGGATATTCCAAATTATATGATACATTTAGGATATCGGAGAACATCCGAGCTAGTATTTTGTGTGATTTGTGGACAATCCGTAGTCGTACGGTGGGCAGCAGATCAACCTAAACATCTGTCAAATATTTACGATTAATTTTCAACTCAATGGTTCGCAGTTATAGATTAATATCTTATAGATTTCGGTAGGTCACTGTTGCTGTGTGTACATACTAATTCAAAGTCTAAAAATAAAGGCATTCTTACATTTCTTTAATGTAAAAAAAAATTGTATGCAAATATTTTTTACATTCTATGGAAAAGTCGACGTCATAAAAATGTATCACGGTTTACAAAGCGATATATTAAACAGAAACAAATTTTTCACAACCAATTTTGAACTCAATTGCAAAGCACTTAAAGAGTTTAATGTCGCTTGCAAAATTTGGACATTTTAGTATATATGTCGCTAAAGCAGTAGCTTTAGCGACATATATACTAAACGCCACTTCTGTGTCGAAATAAATAAAAATCAAACGTTACTTTATCAAAATTTCGACAAAAACAATGATCGGAACCTTCTCTTTCCCCTTAAAACATAAAAGTGTTAGCAAATATAGTTCTGGTGTTTAGATCAATAATTCTATGAAAAATATCTAATTTCCTTTTTTTCCAACAATAGCGTCCGAGTTATGCCTACAGCGAATATCACCTTATTTAAGACCTATTTCAACCTCGGTAATGTGACAATCCTCTGTACGAGACTTATTACTTCCGATTATATAAAACCGCACAAAACGGAAATTTCTGACAAAAATATTCTGTAGTCAAAGTTCTGTTCAATGCTGCTGAAGATGTCAACATGCGTGTCTATATATAAATGCCGCGCTGGGCAAGCGTGTTGACAATCGCTTTTATGTTCTAACATCAGACGTTGCCCAACACTAATTATTATAAATGAGAGACTGTCTGTCTGTCAGAAGACCTGTTAAGCAGTAAACCGATTTGGTTAGCCAATTACCCTTGGAAAATAAAATATTTTCCCCAATCAATCTTATTAAGTACATCAAACAAACACATGAAAGTAAGATATTTTTAAATATTATCATTGCTCACAGAATTAAAAAAGTTTCGAAGTCAATGGTCAGGCATAGAAGTTCGATGAACGATGCGAGATCAATGAATACGTCGCTATGCAATATCCAAAAAAAACCTTTGTCAGAGAGACGGTTATGTTAGAAAAATAAATTAACTCTTATTTTTTTGGTACATTTTAATTCTGCTTTACTGGAACGTAATGGTTATATATAGATATAATTCACATAAGTCGTGCGATACCGGCAGAGTACCAGGTGTCGCCAGAGGCGACTAAGGTACAAGAACCGACAGACGGCGGTATATACATCCAACACAGCGCAGTTCAAATGCACAGGGCGGGAATGGGCAGCAGCATTCCCATTTGCGAAATACCAAGTGTTGGCAATCTCGGAGCGGCAAAGCGCGGCAAATATGGGCAAAATTCTAATGGCCGCTATGATAATTCACTCTCAATGAATGATGATTCAATATCTTATAAATTGACCTGACTCCTGAAAAAGCTCCTTGAAAGCAGCTGTGTTACAGATATTAGAAATTGTATATACACAACACCCGACAGAACAATTATAAATTCTTGTCATAGGTGGAGATCGAACCTACAACCTTTGGCGTACAAAATAGGGACACTTCTGGACGTCACTGGGTCCTTACAATAAACGAATATATTTTTTTTATAAATTATCTTTTTTGTTACCTACAACATAGTGTCGAGTCATTACTCGACTATCTTGTAGGTAACAAAAAAGGTAGTGACCACAATTGGGCTCCCTTAACTCATAAACAGTCAACCACCGTTTATGTCAGTCCACAAGTCAACGGATAAAATTAAACAAATCTGTCGAAAATCCGGAACCGATTTTAGACTTTAAACGCGAATTTGAGTTCAAAATTGTTTGTGCAACGACGAAGTTGTAGAGAATCTTGACAGTATGCATAAAAGGATATGTCATAACGAAAGTTCACAGGAGGGCAGAATAAAGGTTCATTTGCTTTAAAAAAAATAATTAATTCTCATAAAGACGTAATTAAAATTTTTAGAACACTTTAATTAATTGTAATATTAGACCAGGTCGACAAACAAGCCTTAAGTCCACGTGGCGCTTACCAATATGCGATAGTAAGCGTCACTCGGCCTATAATATCACAAGGATATCACTAACGCGAAGCCAACGTTGTGACTTGAAGATGTCACATTACGAAGTAATTTCACTGTCTCTCTCACTCTTCGGAACAGCCAGAACAGCAATGCTACGTGACGGTAAATAGTTGATAGTGAGGTACTAATGTAGACGACCTCTGTGTGAGGTCTAACTTATGTAAACATATATTTACTCTTCGGTAATTCTTGATTTTTTTTATATATATATATCTTTTTATACGTAACGGTCTTTTGCTTTGTATATATCACACCAACGATGCTAATATAATGTCACAACTCAAAACAAACACATGATTTTATTTTCGTATGTAGTATTAAAATATATATTCGCCTAAATATACAGTGACTATAACCTCTTGAGAAAAGTATGACGGTAATATTGTTAAATGATTTACTGATATAAAAATATATATCTCTATAGGACATTTTTTAGCTGAAGTGTGATAAGTGTTATAAATCGATTTTATTGCCGAATTTTTATCATTTAATAAACGGTGTCATTTTATGTTTAAATGTATCAACACTTTTATAATCAAATGTTCCTTCAACAGCGATAAAAGCGATGTTATTGCCTAAATGTCGCCCTATCGGAAAGGGGGTTACCAATTAAAAAAATTGTCACATGGTATTCAACAAAGCACCAAACAATGAAGTCTATGAATAAACAAAAAAAAACAATATCAGCAATGAGAAACTTACATCTATAATACAATCCAATCACTTTAATTACCGGATTTCGCAAACAAAAATATGTAATAAACGCAAACAACGTATTTGCCTATTTTTCTCCTTGCCTCAGAAAGAAATGGATAGAAAAACTAATTAAGTCTCTTTACTTTAAATATCTCGATTATATTAATAAATACTATTCTGTACAAATAAATTTGATTAACAAACACGTCATTTTTTTAAAATTTATCCTATTAAAAGACGTTATGATGTAAATACTAATAATGTTAATAAATTTATTTTTACAGAAAATAAGATAGGAACTGTCCAATTATATTGACTATTTACTTACTGGTAATGTAACGTAATTTTCAAAAATTGAAGCAATTTATAAATCGCTGCTGCCATTGGTTCGGCGGAAGTTACATTTTAGGATAAAAGTTATATAAAAATCTAAATACCTCTCCTTAAACCTATTTTAAATATTTAATATGCGAACTCAGCATGTGTTACAATGTGTATCACACAGTCCGAACTGTCCGAATAGTTTCGAACTTCAATTAAAAGGTGTTTACATCAGCCGAACACAAAGCCGCGAAAACTTAAATACGTACTATATATTCATAGAAATCCAATATTCTGTGAGCACTTATATTATGGGATATATTATTAAATCGATGGGATATTTATCTGTTTTCTTTACAAATATGTTTTCTTGGCATCGCCCTTTTCACATCACAGAAATAACAATATAAAGATCTGTTTAGTAAAAAATTAAAGTAAAACCTAAAAGAAAAGAGATTTGAAAGACCTTATTAGTAGAACTCCGAGCCAGGTCTCCAAGGATATTTCTGTAACAAAATATTACATTAAAATAAAGTAAAAATTAAGCTCCCGTTCTGTTGAATAAATACAAGAAATTTTCGAAATAAATAGCATAAAGACACATCAAAGAAAAATTTGGTAGCTACTATATAAACAAACACTAGATAATCTCCCTGTATCTTATTAGAACTAAATCGAAACAAACTTTTTATAAGAAAAACAATAACTACAGAATTAAAAAACAAAAAGTCTTGAATAGCCTAAATATACAGAAAAAAAAGATTTTTTTTTTCTGTACCTCAACCAATAAAAATCAATATCACGATAGCATAAAGTAAAACCAATTAAATCTATGAATAGTTTACAAATATTAATAAAGTTGTAAAATCTCGGTAAATTAACTCTTTATAACAACAACAAACAATAAAAAAAATATCCTTACACGAACTTACTTCCAAACACAATAATATCCTTCGTTTAATTTGAGTAGAAATATTTTCTTTTATGCAAAATGTTTTACTTATAATTTACTCTAAACAATACCAATGGAAACAATTAAAAAAATATACATTATTAAGTGAATGATAAAAAAATAAACTAATAAATAACGGGTAATAGTGACAAAACATATTTCTAAGAGAAATAATGATTATGAACGAGACAAAATGAATAATTAAAAATCACTTTTCAAAAAGGATAATACTAGTACACCGACAACGAATCCCTTAACAGCAACAATCAAGAAAAGAAAAGTAAAAACAACAACAAACACACCAACTCAGAATGGTTTAGTCCAACAACACAATACCTTCAGTAATCTACCGAAAAATTACTGAAACTAAACCAAAAAGATATTAGGCTCACAAAAAAATGCATGACTCACTTTAAAACGACATGTCATTCAAAATTTAATTTATCAATAATACTGCTTATTTAGGCCAAGTCTGAATGGAGGCCAGAAAGACGGTGATCATAGAAAATTTGTATCAGTTAACAACACATGACGCTGATCATCAAAAGAAAAACCACAGTTTAAATAAAAATATCCTCCGATATTCACTTGCTAGCAAAAACAGAAATACATAATAGGGTGCCAACACATGCAAACGTCGTTAATTCTGGAGGTCTATTAGAGACCGCTGCAACCTTCGAATACAAAGTAAACACTGTCCAGCATTACACATTTCGCCTGCATTAATGTGACGAGATACATACAAGAGGCGTGGGTCCAGGGTTGTATTGATGCACCCGCCTCCCCATTAGAGGCCGCGGCGGCCGCTGCGGTCTGAGCTGAGGCCGGAACGGCGGCGGACCTTGGTAAGAAAATTTCCAATTCTGGAAGGGACGCTTGAATCGGGTCTCGACCGCGATATCGGGTATTGGGGATCTGGTATTAAAACTTCTTTGCAGATTACCGACGATAAGCGGCCTTGGGTCTACGCTCCTGGTTATGATCGGCGATTCCATTGTCTTATTCTGTTGATAAACGTATTGTTTATTAGAATAGGTTCAGTGAACATAATTGTTTTATCTGTCATCATATCAGCCATTTGAAGTCCACTGTTGGACATAGGCCTCCCCAAGGCAGGGGTAATTTTGGGCATAATTGTCGCGCTGTGCAAGTGTGTTGGCAACTGCAGAGCGCCTAGGTCGTCCTATGTTAACTCTTCCATTCACTTCCTCTCTATATATTTGTGCAGTAAATCTACTTTCATCCATCCTTTCTACATGTCCAAACCAACTCAAAATTCCTTTCTCTATTGTTGTCACAACATCATTTTTTACACCACATCGATCTCTTATCATATTATTCTTTAACCTATTTCTCAAACTTACTTCATACATACTTCGAAGAGCTCTCGTTTCGACAGCATTTATTCTACTCGCATGCTTTATCTGCTATAGCCAACATTCAATACCTTATGTCAGTGTTGGAACCAACACACTTCCATGAGCCAGTCGTGCCCTTTTTGACACACTTTTGCTGCCTATGTTTGTTTACATTCTCAAGAAGACCGACCGCGGCGAAGGCGGCCAGGAAAAGCCAATAGCGGCGATATTATTTAAAACATACTTCAGGCTCAGTAATAATAAAGCCTATTTTATTATTCCACGCGTTTACTAAGAATACCGAATCCTATTTATTAATACATATGTATGTACCGATTAGATGTGCGAATATTGGAACGGGCCGCATTTTTTGGGACGAAGTTCCTTATCGCGCTTTGCGAAAGGGGAGCTTGACAGACAAAATGAAGACCGAAAGTTGTAACGACACTTTGCTATACATACATAGTTGTGCGCCGCGCGGCGTGCGCGTTTCTCTCTGTCTGTCTCTTTCTCACACAGAAAGCAAGCCGCATTGAACAGTGTGGTGTCGCGACGATTATTTCGGTCAAGTGTATACAGGTTTTGTACATAAATAATAATAACAATAATGAAACCTGACAATGTTAATGCAGAAGTTCTGGATATTGATTTTATAACAATTCCTTCACCAATTAATCAAAGAAACTTCGTTCTATCCGTATGTCTCTTGTTTTTATGGAAGCAGGAATAAAAGGATTTTACTGTATAGGTAATAGGCACATAAGTTAAATTTAATGTGGCGCCAAAGTAGAATTGTTTCCAACATACCTATAAGCCATATAAAAGATTAACTTACCATAGTATCTACTTTGGTTGTATCTGGAGAAGTGTACCTTTTCTCCCGTTCGTTTGTAACAGTCGCTTTCAAGAGAGGTTCATTCTGCTTTAGTTCATCTCTAGCACTACTTTCCTTCAAAGCCATAAACTCTTCCAGGAGGTTCGAATTCAAAGTCAACAGCTGCTTCTCAAAGTGAACCATCATGTAGTTATCGAATATTGCTCGGTCCGTGTGCTTTATGATGTTCAACAAAGCTTCCGACAACGGTTTCTCGCAAGGTAATATCGACACTCGCTCCAGTATCTTTGTGGCGACATCTAAGTTCAATGACCGACGGCGGCACAAAATGAACCCGGTCAAATTCAAAAACACTTGTTTGAACCTTGAAAAGTTCTGCGAGTTCGCGATAGCCTCAATACAAAAGTCACACAACAAGGTGCCATGACGAACGTTGAACAGCAAGAGATCAGCGAACGATTCTAAATTTATATTGTTAAAATGTAGAAGTACACTCTCCAAGACGCTCACTCTCATCTTACTGTCTTCCTGATTGTTTTCCGTGTCTTTCACTATATAGTCTATGGCCATTTCAAAGAGTATCCGATTGAGCTGTCGCCTCTTACATTCTTCTACGTAGCACATTCCAAATTTGCGTCTTAACAGTTTCCAATCGCGAATCACCATGTATTCGTTGACGAAGACATCTTCTGTCATACAGGCCAGCTTTGATTGTAGAGTTTTGCTATCTACATTTTCGTGGGGGAAGTTGCAGTTGATATTAACACAAGTGGATACAATATTTTTGAAACACAAGCCAGTAAATATGATACTTTTCCGTTTATGCGTCCTATAACAGGTCGTTAGAACTGGTGGTTTTTTTATATCATTTATAAAGCTTGGGCTTTCTGTACGATTGGGGTTTGCTGCATCTTCTGTACGCGTTTCGTGCAAATCGTCAATGCTTTTATTTAATTCAATTTTATCCGGCTCTTTGTATATTGAAGTAGAATCAGCATTTTGTTTTTCGCAAACAAACTTTGATCTTGTATTCTGGTTTTTGTCTGTTTCCATAATCGCTGTTGGGACATAAGTGACGTTGCCAGTAGTATCCCATCCAATAGTTTTTATTGGCCTAGGAACGTATTCTTCGAAAAGATCGGTAAAATTGTCAGTAGAACCGTTCACTTTGGAATCCATGCCTGTTATGCTTTCCGCGAATAATGACAAAGCGTCGTCATCATCATTGCTTTGATCGAATGACTTGTATTTTACTTTATGATCTGACGTAAAGTTGTCTTCACTTTCGTCAGATTTGGCCCTCTCATGCTCTGAGGCAGTGCCACTGTCATTTCTATTAGTTGAATTATGTATGGCATCTACTTCACTAATTCTGCATGCACTGACTGTAATACGGGACTCTATGTCGGTTATAGCATCGCCTGTTTTGTGTTTATCATTTTTGATATCTATTACAGATTTTTCCTCAGGGTCATCAGACAACAAACGCTTGAGATTCTGACAATGGGTGATCACATCGTTTTCTTCCTTTAAAACTCTTAACACTTTTCCTTGAAACTTCTTAACATCGACATCAACATCTTCATTAGCATATCCGATCCAATTTATAATTTCTAAATCAAAATTCTTCAGTTTAGCAGTCAGCTTATCAAGTGCTTTACTAATTTCAGTTATGTCACTTTCACGAGAACCTTTGTTTTGAGAGAATGACTTTGTCGTTACCGAAGACGTACTAAGGTTTAGAGAGCGTGAGTCTATTTCAGGGCTAGTATCCCTTGCAGCAGCTTTTGTTAATCGATCTACCGGCTGATTATCAGATTCAGTATCTGATGAGGACAGTTCATTAGCACAAGTGATTTCCGGTTTATACCATTTGTTGTTTATGTTAGTGAGTTTAAGAATAGGCAGCTTCTTGTCTATCCTAATGAAATCACTGGAACATACTGTAACACAGGTTGTAGTGCTTGAACTAGATATGTCTTTAGTCCAAGACAAACACTCAGATATGCTGGTCGCTGATGTTTTCCTAGATTCTATAGGGCAAGCTTCAACAACTTTGCTTTTGGGAGATTTGTTGGAAGTGTTTATTTCATTTTTGGATGATTTATACTCAACCATATTGAGTAGAGATGATGTGATTTGAGGTAAACTGTCATCTTTTTCAGTCTTACCTTTCTCGACATCTTTCTTCTTCTTCGCTTTAGGTTCACTGCTAGATTTTTTGTACGCGTGCCTTTTCTTATTTTGCGGTGTCTCTTTTGCTTCTTTTGATTTTTTTTTTAGTGATAAAGATGGAGATATTTTCTCTGAAATTGATGAAGATTGAGATTTTTTCTCTGAATTTGATGAAGTATGCGATTTTTTCTCTGAATT
>JACJUM010002809.1:3049095-3096771 GCA_020976665.1 Heortia vitessoides
GATTTTTTCTCTGAATTTGATGAAGTATGCGATTTTTTCTCTGAATTTGATAGAGTATGCGATTTTTTCTCTGGAATTGATAGAGTTGGAGATTTTTTTTCTGAAATTGAAAAAGATTACGCATCAATTTTGAGCTATTTATATAAGTATAAGAAAAGAATGTTTTAATTGGTGACATAGTTTAAATTACCCATGTCACATTTCATATTCACATCCAAAGTTTTAAGCTTTCCAGTTTGTTCTAGTGAAGATTTTCTAACATATTTCCTTTTTTTTACAGTTGTCTCTGTGTCTGTAATGTAGAAATTAAATTTATTTAAACAAGTTTTAGTATTTTTTTCTAATAAAAAAAACACTTTGAACAAGATTTTTGCATGTTTATTCAAGATAATTACAAAAATCAAGATATAAATAATAATTGCTTAAAACATTTTCATTGTACAGTTTCATTTAAGAATGTTTCAATACATACAAAAAAGAACAATTCTTTGTCATTGTTTTACTTACAATCTATTCTAACAAATAAGTGTGATAAAATTAATGTTAATAAACTCAAGAGTGCTTGAAGAAAATTAATATCATTTGTTTACAGAAAAAATTTAAATATATAAAAGCTAAACATTTGAACAATGAAACCCGTTTTAATTTTTTTATAGAATTAGATATATTTGGTAGTATGATAAAAGATTAATTCTATATAATAATCATATTAATAAAATAAATGTATAAATTTTAAGAGGATCATTAAAGTATTTTGGTAGGTAGATGATATTTTTGATTAAATATCGAATTAATAATACTATATTATTATTAATGTAATTGTATGTAATTAAACACATAATTTATAAAAACAATTTTAAGCAGAGAACATAGAATCTCAATCGATTAACGAAAGGACATCAGTATTTTTATTTCCACAGTCTGTTGATAGTCTTAACTTATTATTGTACAAACACATTGTGAGTTTGAATGTGTTTGTTACTCATTCATGCCGGTACCACAAAACAGATTTTGATGAAATTTGCCATAGAGATTATTCATAGTCTGGAGTAACACATAGACTTATGTTTGTTTTATATATTTTTATACTGATAATATTTTCCTGTAGGATCTATGTGGCTTTTTGTTTTAGTCTTCGAAATTTACACGAATTTTTGCATGGGTTTGTTGTCTGGGAGCGATATATTTCGGCGAATAACAAATGCTCCTCTGAAATGCGATTAAGTCCTCACAGAGAAAGCCGTGAAACCTAGTACATAAAAAAAAAACCTAGTTAAATATTTAAAATATTAAATTTGATTCCCTTGACAGTAATTTTGCTTCAATCAAAGCAAAACATAAATTATTTGATGAGCCAGAGGTTGCATTTGGTAGTGTTCTTTACTTGTGTGTTGGCATAGGGTTGCAGGGTTTGATTCTCACTTAGTTCGGTAAATTTATGAGGTGTTATGTTAAATTATTTATATCACTTACTGGTAATGTCTTCATAGTAAGTTAAATTATTTATATCACTTACTGGTAATGTCTTCATAGTAAGTTAAATTATTTATATCACTTACTGGTAATGTCTTCATAGTAATTATATAAGCAATATAAGAATATAACATTCTTACAATAGAAAAGAAATTAGTTACCATAGAGAATCTAGTAATAAGCAAACAAACCTTCTGCATCTACAATGTTTGTAATTGCTGGTATGCCTACTTTAGCTGTTATTTTCTTTTTGCATCCTCTGCCCTTATGCTTCTTTATGGGTACTTCGGCAAAAGCCTCTGTAGTGGATATCACAAAGTTTGGAACTAGCTGTGCTTTCGCAACTGCAAGGAGGAATCAAATATAGGTTTCTTCACAAGTATAATGCAATATTGGTCTACAAATAAATAAATTAAAATGTCAGTTCTAAAATTACTTTTACTTCTTCTCTCTTCAGACTTCTCCAACCCCTTGTTCCCCTCCAACCCTTTGTGACATACATTATGGTTGGTACCTAATTAGGTATAGATCAATTAAGACAATAAACATTTGCATTACAACTTTGTCAGTTGTACTGTACATTCCACACACAAATGTCTTGAACTGTAAAGGATTTGCTCTAGAAGGTTGTGGAATGCAGAGGCATTTTGAGTGATAAATTCTCTGACAATCTTAGGGATTTTTCGTGGCTGTCTCCAAAGAACACGAAGCGGCTTTTAAGTAGAAGGGAAAGGACACATCATAGCCTGTACAGCAAAGAGAGAACATAAGCGTTCCTGCGAAGTCGAATAGGAAGCCATTTGAGCTTAGTACGAAAGTTGGACACATTATCATACTTACATAAACCGAAAATGAATTTTATACAGAAAATTTTGAAGACACTCAAGCTTCTCAAGTTGATTCTCAGTCTAGATAACTGACATTGGCATAATCAGACTGGTAAAAGTAAGGATTCAGCAAGCGCTAGTTTGGTGGCAAAAGAAAGAAATTTTCACAAGCGCCATAAAGAAGCTGCAGAGGCATAAAGTCTTTGACTAACTAATCCTTCAACTGTGCAGTCCAGAACAAGTAACTGTCCATATGTATTCTCAAATTTTTAAATGTTCTACTGTATGGAATCGAAATACCATTAAAATTTATCTGCGGTGGAGTAGACCAATTAATTTTTTAACTCATCCAGGAGCTACCCACCACAATTAATTGTGTTTTACTAGGGTTAAATTTAAGCCTAAATCTTTCACTTCAACCATTGATGCAAACAAGATCATTATTTATAGCACTAACAGCATCATATAAGTTCATGAGAAATGCTTTTCAATTAATTTGTAGCTTATCTGCATGAAGATGGTAGGAAGAATTAAGGTTGTTGGAGATGGTATTAATAAATGATGGTAGCTCTGGACCAGTTGTTCAAGAACCTAAAGCTCATATTGTATGAAATATAGCATTTACCACTATGACTATAATTCATAAATACTTTCTTTGATAGATTTTGAGCTAAATGTACTAAACAATTCTGGTGACATTCTTGTTTTTTCAATCATGCACAAATTAGCGGCTACTCTCATATATATGATGCCACTATAGAATACACAATTGGAATAACTGCAGATTATATCACATGTAATGCATTGGACAGGCAAATATATGCAATGTAAAATATTAATTGTTAAATAGACTAAAAACTCAAATCAAATACTCTTACCTTCATTAGCTAGTTCTAGTTTCTTCTCTAGCGACAACTTTCTTGCTATTTTAGGCCCAGGCTGATTTTTAATTTTATTGGACTTTATGGGAGATATTTCTTCATCTTTCGATGTTTTAACTGGAAATATATACGTGCTCATGTTAAAAAGTAGTACTCAAGTACTTAAATTTCAGTGTCAGCAATACTTTGGTTTGATGTGACCGAATAATCATTTATGTACTTACTGAGACCGTTAACAGGGATTTTTAAGTTTAACACTGAAGGCGTTCGGAGTCTAGGTTTGATCGTTTTTATTTTTGCTACTTTAGGTTTTGCAGTTTTCTTCTGTTTCTTTCTACCCGAAGTCGTAGTTTTATCAACATATTTCTTAGGTGCCATTTTTGCTCAGCAGTATGAATTCGAAAGTCGTTTTAAAAGTCAGGTTACTTAAATACAAAAACTTGGCATAAATTATTATGTACCCTCAAAACTATAATAATCTAACTTAAAAACTAATAAAGAAGTGAAGATCAGCATTCACAAATGGTTTTTCCGTATTTTCTTTATTTTAGAATAAATTGTCAAATGCATGTAACTAAGACATGACAACAACCTCAAACAATTTATTTACTTTGACAAAAGCCAAAAGAGTAAAGGCTCTTTCCTATAATATTATATTATATTTTATATTGTTGAAAATAGTACTTATTTACCACGAAATAAAGGCTATTATTAAATAAATATTTTACAGAAAGACACTGTGTTCCATTTACATTAAAGAAACATTACAGAACAACGTAAAATTTCAGAAGGAAGGGTTTAACGTTATTAATAACGTTTAAAAATAAACGCATTTAGATAAGACAAGTAAACGAATTATAAAAATGTATATATCACTTTGTTTCATTTTATATGACAAACTAGTATTTACAATGACTTTACCTACTCTAACAAATTATTTATATTTGGAAGGCTTTACGTACAACGGAACGATATTTTACGTAAAGGTCAAAAAGGTTGTTTCTGTCAAAAAGAAGGTCAAATTCGTAGAATCAAGGTGAGAAACGAGAATTAAAAGCCGGTTAAGAAAATAAATTAGAAAAGATTAAAATGCCCGGAAAGTACAAAATTGTTATGATTCGCCATGGCGAAAGTGAATGGAATCAGAAAAACTTGTTCTGCGGCTGGTACGATGCGGATCTTAGCGACAAGGGTGAGTAAAGTAATGTAACAATTGGACAATTTGAAATAAGTCACAAACTATATGTTAACCATTTGGTTTGTAGGTCGTGAAGAAGCTGTAGCCGCCGGTAAAGCTTTGAAGTCGGAAGGATACCAGTTTGATATTGCCCACACGTCTGTCCTCAAACGCGCTCAAATCACTCTAAATTCAGTTCTACAGGAAATTGGTCAGACTGATCTGCCAGTCAATAAAACTTGGCGATTAAATGAGAGGCACTACGGTGGTCTCACTGGTCTAAATAAAGCTGAGACTGCTGCTAAATATGGTGAAGCACAGGTAGGTGGTATCAAGTTGTATATCAATTTAATATATATTAAAATATAGATAAAAAAATATATTAAATTGCTATTGCTGTGATGAATATTAAAAATATCTATGGCTTATTGTCCTAAATAAATGAAAAAAACCAGCTAGGACTCTTTCAAGTTTTGATTTTTATAAGTAAGATATATTTTTATGAATGTATTCTTGATATAGTTATTATCACACAGTCAATTTGAATTTTGGTTATATAAAAATATTGATGGCGCTATTGGTATATAATATTTTTATAACATTTGCAGTGTACTCAAGTAGTATCAATAAAATTAATAAAATTTTGGTTCAAGCCCCTAAAAGGGTAATACAAAATTATTGATGATCCTACAAAAATTAAACAGAAATAAAGGACATAAATTTTTAAAATACACTATATGTTGATATTATTGGTAATTCCTTTTAAAAATATCTTCATAGATGAAAGAACCATGTATTATAAATTTATTCATATTTTTGGTCACAGGTTCAGATCTGGCGTCGCAGCTTCGATGTCCCCCCACCAGCTATGGAGAAGGACCACCCATACTATGAAACCATTGTTAATGACCCCCGTTATGCTGGTGACCCAAAACCTGATGAGTTCCCAATGTTCGAAAGCCTCAAATTGACCATCGAGAGAACCCTGCCTTACTGGAATAATGTTATTGTTCCTCAGGTACTGATTATTTTGTTATAGATATTTTGCCTGGTATGCAAAGGTAACTTTTATAGTTATTTGATTGACTGTGAGATATTTTGTTGACGTTATTGTTAAAATATGCTCAAATTAAGGCAGTTGTATGTTATAGTATTTGATGTGATGTGACAAAATATATTTTGTACATTGGAAATTGGGCTAAACTTTGAAACTGATAAAGGAAAGCAGGTTTAACATTTTAAATTAGTAATAACTTTATTGAAGCAATCAAAATACATGTTTTTCGAATTATCAATCAAATAAAAACATTCAGTAGAGATGACCCTGATGACCTAAGGAATAATAAGAGTCAATTAACAATTTTAAGCTACATTTAGCTGTAATACTAAAAATTGTTCTTGAGTGTGACAAAAAATCCCTCCCGATAGGATAACCGCGAAAATAGCAGCTTCTTACTGGCACAACACTATTATTAACACTCCACATGCATTCGTACAACAGAGCAGTAAACCGCGTTCGCCGACGAACGCGTGCAGTCCCTGCCCCCACGAGCGATAACCGACAGCCCTAGAGCTGTCGGGCTCAATCTGTTCTTTTGCTGAAATTTCATAGTTAAATTCAACCCCAACGACGGCGGCCCGAGCCGAGGTGAAGCCTCTAGAGGTGCCCTCGGCCGCGGGGTACGCAGGATGAATACGGGCATCGGACCTCTCATCTATGAGAGGCCCCGCCCTCTTTTTTCGGTGGCGCTGGAATTGACGTCAGAGTAGTACAGCTATAGCTGACTGGTTCGTCCGAAAAAAAAATGTGACAAAGATATTAGAATTAATAAAGTGTGTTACTTACTCTACTCAAAAAACAAGAAATAACAGTTACTTAAAGCTGTAATAGGAATAAGCAATTAAAGTCATATTGTATAAGTTTTTGCTAATAATTTTCTGCTGCATGCCATTTGTGACATATACACAGATATTCTCTAGACCTTATGTTATGGTGAGAAGTTCACTATTAAAAAAAATCATTTAGCCATAATATATTCTTTTAACTATCTTTTTAAAACAGATCAAAGAAGGCAAGAGGATAATCATTGCTGCCCATGGAAATAGTCTTCGAGGCATTGTCAAGCATTTAGATGGTAAGAATTAAATAAATATTAACAGTACTATTTATTTCGGCAACTAAGTTATATGAAGTCTAATATTTTTTTTAATAATAAACCAAAACACTCAGAGTATGACCCATTCTATTTATGAAAGCATTTAACTTCGTAAATTTATGATTTCGCCCATGATCATCGTCGTCATAATATTGGTATTCTATTTTATTAAACATATGAAACTTAATATTTAACATCATATTATTCACTGACATAACCAGTAACATGCAGTAAAATACGTAAACAAATACTTAAGTGTGGTGAAATTTGGCATAAGTATGCGAAATTACTGAAATGTCAATCATACGTGGAATGTTTAAAATATATGTGTAATTTTTTTTGAGATTTTTTTTTTTTAGAGTATTGTATTATAGTAGTATAGTACTTTTTTTTTAGAGTATTGTATATAGATTGTATTTACGTTTTTAAAGTATACTTTACATACCAAATCATTTAAGTTAATAAAAAAAATTAAGTTCTCTCTCCTGCATTTGTAATTTAGAGTAACACTTTGGTGTATAATTATTGTGTTCTTTTTGATTGCTTAAAACATAAATAAAGTAGAATACACTTAAAGTGACATCGACAGAGCGAAGCACACACTCGCCCAACGTAGTCGCTAGGTGAGAGGTGGGTATGATTACGAAGACCGTACATCATTTCTTCAAATATGTCATAAATTAAATAAAATACGTCAAATAAGCGACTTGTTACTATATCCGGCTCAAGTGAATTCGACTAAGTTGCTAATATTTTTGTAAAAAAACCAAACCACACTTACTTACTTCATGTTAATTGGTTAGTCAATATATGCTGGGTCATAATAAACGGATTCTACTAGAAATGTGAATGATGAAATTCCACAAAACTTATATTGATGATTCAAATATCTACACAAAAGTTCAATGTAAATTTGTAAGAAAATATACACTATCACACATCTTTAAAAAATATTATAACTTTTAATTCAAACTTTCAGGTCTCAGTGATGCTGCCATTATGGAGTTGAACCTGCCAACTGGCATCCCCTTCGTATACGAACTCGACGAAGACATGAAACCCGTAGACTCCATGGTGTTCCTTGGGGACGAGGAGACAGTTAAGAAAGCCATGGCGGCTGTGGCTGCTCAGGGCAAGGCTAAGTGAAGAAATGCTATAGAGTGAATAAAGATCCTGATCAATAGGTTTTAGATGTATGATAGAAGTAATGTTCCAAGTGTTAGTCTGTTTAATGGCAAAAATATTAGAGGGATTGTGCAAGCGGATCTTACTTTACGATTTTGTTTGAGTTTTTATACAGTAACGTTAAATTTACGCAAACTCGATCGTGAAGTAGCTCGCTAAAATTAGCACAGTACTTTCTACCATGTTCTATCAAAAAAATCCTGTTATATAAATTGTTTAAGCAAATGTGTCTGGCTTCTTGCCAGCAAAGTATATGTAATTTATTTATTGAATGTTGTGCTTGTGGAATAAAAATAAAAGTATAAATATTCCAAAGAGTTTTTACTCAGGCAAACTCCTTTTTAATTCGTCCGCAATTTCATCCATGTCAACGTCGGCTGTCACAGTATTTTCTCTTTGGTCTTTGGTGAACTTCTTCCCTGTATACTTTGAGAAACCTTTTTGTTTGCTATTGGTGAAAGTGAATCTACTTTTGCTTTTTTCTTGATTGTCTAATTCCATCTTGTTATTTTCTTTCTTCTTCGCCTTATTTTTTCTTCCTTTTTGATGTTTTTGTTCGAATCTAAAGTCCTTTGGTAGTTTGTGAATTGCGACGCAGTGATCTAATCTCTCGTTGGGATTCATGAATTTTTCTTTGCATTCTTCAATATAGCAACAATACTGAAAAAGAAACGATGTGTGACATAGCTATATTTAAACAATGGTTAATAAGTTTCCTATGGGTACTTCTACTAATATCGATTGCGGAGTATGATCTGTTGCTATACTGTGTGTAAGTTAACAACATTATATCATTTTTTTCGAGACGTTAAAAAATCATTAATAATGTTGCACTTACACCTCATTACTACACTTCATATATTTATGTATGAAGATTTATTATGTAATTTTTAATTATATGTTTCTAAACCATAATAATAGAGATTAGTTGGTTCTTTATAAAGGGGGAGATATACGGGGGAATTATTGAAGTTTTAGGTAATAAACTCATACTTATAAAAATGTTCAGATAATACTAACATGGTTATATTACCTGGCAAATTTTGACAGAGTAGGTATGCTTATTTATCTATCTAAAGTTATAGTATAAAACATGCTGTATTAAATTTAATTTATAGGAAAGACTGTCCTCCAATATCACTATAGATATATAAAAAAGGTTAAGCTGACTAACTGGTAAATAACTTGAAATTTTGCCCAGGGGTTGCGTTTATACCGTTGTGGAGCACTAAGGATTTAAAATTCAACCCCTGATGCTGATGGGGTAAAATAGGGGTGCAAAGTTAGTATGAAACTTTGAAACTCGTCATGACTGAGAATGTCATGAAACACGTATAAAATATTTTTTCAAAAATTATCCCTCAGGACTATAAAGGGAATTCAAAGTTAGTATGAAAGTTCTATAAATTGACGCGGGGCGGTGATAGTTTGATATATTTGACTTCAATTTAGTACTGAGACTATTGTAATACAGGTATGTTAATTTTCACGAAAGCAAATGAAAATGGTGAATGAAATGGTGTGAGATGATGTTTCTCTTTGTCATAAATCAATTATATTATAACAAAAAATATTGAACTTAATATAATTAAAAAACATTACAATAACACATTATAAAGGTACACAAAGCAACAGATAAACCTAGACAAAACCGTATTTATCAGTAATTGAACTCAATGGCTCGATTTTAAAGATGAATTTTAATAAATATGTGTTGATTGATTTATTGCTTTATGTACTACAAATGTTATCTATACTAATATTATAAATAAGTGTTCGTTTATTTGTTTAAACGCGCTATTTGAGAATTTTTTTCTCTGTTGGACAGTCCAATTACAAGAATATATATACTGTAGGCTATCAAATATCACGCTAGGACTTATAACAGTGTAGAATAAATGACGCTAGGTTTGTTCTACAAATTAACGCCGGTAAATACGTGCGCGCTGCTGATTTAATAAAATGCCAGCTGTTACCTGGGATATTATCTTGAGAATAGGCAAGATACCATTCATTTCTAAAGACATCTGGCTTATTAGAAAAAACACAATTTTTCCTTCTGTAAATCATGAAAATCCTCACCGCTGGTTTTCTCTCAGCCATAACCGCGAAGAACGAGTCGTGGGTCTCCTGAATATGCAGATCCAGCAAATGTGGCGAAGGCAGTATTCTTTTGCACTGGCCGCAGCTGTACCGGTGGGACGCGTTGTAGTGGTTCTCAAAGTCCAGCAGGGATTCCGACTTAAACTTGCATCCTAGGATGTTGCACGTGGTTTCTATACTGTGACAGAGTAATGGATGCTTTAAAACAGAAGAAAATACGTGTGAATCTTGAGATGAACTCGCATTATGCCCTCAGCAAGTGTCAATTTTAGCATCGTAGTATGGCTAGCGTATATAAAAAAAAATAAATATTATAATATTACAATAAAATCCCAACATCTCATACATTCTGAGAAAACTCGCTTAATGCACTTAGGTTACGGAAGTCAGACAACAGTGGAATCATAATAAAGGAGGAAATATAACTAAATAAAAATATTTTGAATATTGTGTCAAATGTACTTTAGATAAGTGACATGAGATACATTCGAGTCAGAATACAGAAGTCTGGATTTAGACCATTAACTCACACTTCATGGCATAGATTTTCCTCGTCTATATCGTAGACTCCGAGTCTTGGCGGCGGTTTGTCTCCTGCAAACAAATCATCATCGAGCTTCCGCCGTCCTACGCCGTATTCCTTCAGTCTTTTTAACCACATAATGTTTAACTCCATCTGAGAAAATAGAAGTTAGTATGTATATGGGTACAGATATATTCGCTCAACGAATATATCAATATATATATATAACGAGATAAGATAATATACATATATATTATAGATATCTATTACAGTTATAAATAATGTTGAAGTGTCTGTTCGTATCGAATTAAAAAAAGACATTTTAATTGTATTCAAACTTATGTACAGATTGCTTATTAGTTTTGGAAACCAAAACACAATTGCTTTAACCGACGAGGGTTTCTCTGATCTGAGGGTTGATCTGAACATTTTTATAGGCTTTGCGATTGCCAGCACAATTGCCTAGCACGGGAAATAAGGGCAAAAATCCTCCTTTTTTAAACTATGTCCAACAGTTCTATGATTGACATGACTACTGCTTATGTCATCAGTTGAATTCTGAATCAGAAAATACTGAATTTTACTAAATATCATTATATAGTATAAAAACAGTCACTTCCCGCTGTCTGGCTGTCCCTATGTATGCATAGATCTTTAAAACACATTTTTGTCCGCTTATATTTCAAACGCTGTCTGAATGCGACAAGATAGATTAAAAAAAGTGTACTTATAGTATTGTACGGTGGGCAACACATCAATCTACCCAAACATGTCTAATTTTTACAATCAACCTTGAACTCAATATCTCGTTCTTATAGATTAATATCGATTACGCAGTTTTGAAAGGTTGATCTGTTGCTGTGTGTACACCTTAAAAAGGTCTATAATAAATTTCGGGTGGCACATGCCTTTCTCTTAGGGATAACCCACAATAACCATTTTTGATCATCATTGCGCCGGCTCGAAGTCGAGACGGGTTTCTAGTCTACGCTAATATTATAAAGAGGAAAGATTTGTATTTTTGTATGTAGCAAATAAACTTAAAAAGTGCTGGACTGATTTTAATAATTCTTTTTTTATTAGAAAGCTACATTATCATTGAGTAACCATTTTGTTTTGAGTAACCGTTTGCCATAAAATGTCTTTTATCGCATACGGTGCGAAGAATATTAATGATAGGACAAAAATTGTTTCACAATATTATAGAATATATCAATATCTACAAAAAACTTCGCGAGACCATATATCTAATTATTGTAGTTACGTAGAACAAATTGTTCAAACATTTAACAAAAATCAGACCGTGTTATCCATACCATTTATAATTTTTTATCCAAATAAATAATGTAATATTCAAAACTGTCTAATACCTGATTATTACTTTTTGAATTAATGAAATTGGACATTCCATTCAGAAGATATCATAAAATTAAAATAATAATACGTATTACGTATTAGTATACGTAATATTAAGTAACTAACTCGACGAGAGCAATTGTATTTGGCACTTTCTCGAGTAGGTACTCCTGAAAATCAATACGCTTCGTTGCCACCTACAAATACCACAGCCAACCTAGTGTAGTGGGATTTATGGTAGTTTTAATTAGCATGCTTATTACTTAAATATATGTACCTATTTATGTCTACCCGTGCGAAGCCGGAACGGGCCGTATTAAATATAAAGAGAAAAAAATGTGAACTTGTATTTGTTTTCGTGTTTTTTTTGTATATTTTCAAATAAGTTTAATAATATGCTGTTTCTTTATATGTCAGACATTTTGAGTTAATTATAATTGGACATTCATCGAATTTGTAGCTCTGTAGTTAAAATTTTGTATTATAACATTTTCAATTATATTAATTACCGTTTGTGAATGTAACAACATTCAGTAATTAGTGTAACTATCGACTAGGGTCCCTTATTCGAATGTTAGTGCCATGTCCTCAGTTCGCTTCAATGCCTAACATTCTAGATCATAAAGAATATTATCGACGGGCCCGATGGTTGTCATCTGATCTTACCTTATACGCCAAGGGTCGTGGGTTCGATCTCCACCCAGGACAAATACTCTACCCAGGACAGTATTTAAGTATTATATTTGTGAGTCCTCTGGTATCTGATGTATGATCTTTACGTTGTGTTGTTCGACATTTCCAAATTGAAACCGGTGTTGGTACTGAGTTGTGGATCTATTTTTAATGTTGACCGTTCTATATACTTATATCAGTACATAGTATAAAACAAAGTCGCTTTCTCTGTCCCCATATCCCTATGTATGCTTATATCTTTAAAACTACGGAACGGATTAAGATGCAGTTTTTTCCAATCAATACAGTGATTCAAGAAGGTTTATATGTATAACACATGCATATCAGGGAAACACTGATAATTTTAGAGTTTTCTAATGTGATGTCGTAAATAAACATTTTGCGATTAAATTGCAAACGTTGGCAAAAAAAATCCGTGATGGAATATGTCTATCTCTTAGAGATAGCCCACAACTTTTTTTTATTCTGATTGCATTCGCACGACGCCGGAGCAGGTCGCTAGTTATAAATATATAGACAAAAATAGTATCAAAACGCGGGAGAAATCGTACCTACATAAAACTTGTGTTTGAATATTGATGATACAAATGACTAAAGGTTACATAGGTAAGGTAATGTTTTATTTTCCTGTTTATAAATACATCATTGGATAATGTATTAATAATTTTATGATGATGATGTGCGTGTCTGTCTGTATGTTATGTTTTCATTGATTAGCCGGTTAACCGATTTTGATGATGTCTGGTATGTGGATGCTTGGACCTTGGGGGAAGAGGCAAATTTTGATCCTGAGCACAATAAGTATGCTTGACGGAAATCCAGGCATAGGAAAAGTAAAAAAAGGAATACTATACATGAAATAATATAAAATATGTTTTCAGTTAACATTCGAAACATATAGGCAGTTAAAACAATTTATGGTTTATGGTTCATGTAATGAGAAATAATAGAATAATTGTTTCGGCTAATTTTCGAAACGGCTAGACCAATTTTAGCAGTAACTTTAGACAAATTTTATTTTTATTATTTTTAGACGACCCTATTACTGGCTTTCTTCCAAGGCAAAACAATTGTTTACCTTTTCAAATAGATTTTTTTTTAAATAATATATCAAGCGAATGATCCCACTCATTCGAATACAATTGTGAATGAATATATAACTATCAGACAAAACTATATGTCATAGGAATAAGTACAGATTAAATATACCCAAGGTAACTGAGGATAAAAACTTGTTGCAGTAATTTACTTAAAAATATCACTTAGGTATATTTAATCTGTACGGGTTCCTTTGACATATAATTTTGTCTGATAGTTTTATATTCATTCACAGTTGTATCCAGTCATGCTGATGAATGCCTTTATCTACAAACAAGTAGTATAGATTACTTAATCGCAGCAAGGTCTGTATAATAGGTATGGGCATAATATACCTTCGTACGGGTTTTTTCGGATATATTTTATATTTAAGCACGGGCACGATATATTTTATATTCAAACATACATAAAACGTACAGTGCAACTGTGTACCTACTTATATTTTGACCATAAGGTCATAACCTTGGCAAGTTTAGTCGTAAAATATTCATACAACTTCCATAGGATAGCATAGGAAGATAAAATAAAGATTTTGTTTTTAATTTTTCGTGAATCTCTAGCAATACCTATTTAACAATTTGTAAAGAGAGTTCTAATCAACTTCAATATACTCACACTTGGCGTATTTTTAGGGTACCATTATTAATAATTCCTGTCTAACAATATTAATTTAAACATTTTAGCTAATATGAAGTCTACATAGGTACATAATAGTTACTTTTATACTGCTCTATTCCAATTGATGCAACATTAGCTTTCAACAAGCAATGATTTGGGTCATTGGTTTTAATAAAGATAAATTCATAGGTTCCTATTGGCCAATTTATTATTCAAGGTTAAACTCATCCGTAAACCATATTCTAAGCTTGATACCACAACAACTCTAACGGATACAAAACATACAAGAGGTATCAAAAAGCGTATCTGTTGTTAGTAGGTATAATTTTGAACCAGTAATCGTACGTATGTATCTGTGACAATAAATAAATGAATTACTTCAAAGACAATCGTCGTAAAATCTGCGAGGTGTTTGTGACGTTATCTGCCCAAAATTTATGTTAATATCAGACTAATTATATAATTTCATCGTAAACTTTATTCATATATTCGTGTTGAGTTAACTGTGCCGTAAGGAAAATATATACATACATACGCATTTAGTTGGTTGTTGTGCACATAAAGTATCTGTTAACCACGAATATGGAGGGAATACGTCAACGAAAGGTAAACTAATAGTAAGGTTTTTTATATTCTAGCGTTTATATCAAATTTAAATATAATTTATATAATTAAAGAAAATATTAATGATAAAATGGTGTGATTTAGAGGTTATAAATTGACATAGCCTTTAGAACGTTTCCTTACTCACGAAATGTTTAACAATATCTTCTATGTACTCACCTAAAACTTGCGTTTCGCAAATAAGCCGTTCACTAAAATCTCCATGTAAATAAATAAAACAGTTTCTCATCTGTAGTTGCCATTAAGAGTCAATTAGAAAATGTTGTCTCTATAGTAGTAACTGTTATTAACGAACAACTCGTTGAATGAAAAGTGTGAAGCATATCATATTAATGTTTCAATGGAACACAGACAATACTCCTTGACAATGACAATGTCAAAAATAATTTAACCATTTATGTTTGACATATGACAATTCTCTCCCAAATCTGTTGATTGACATAAAACTAAGAAGTCTGCATCGAATTGTTAATTAAAAAATATCAAATCGTTATTAAAATGACTCTTTCAAAAATTAGAAATTAAGTATTAGAAGTATTGTATGGTTGTGATGTTTATGTTTAACCGATATGGGGAAATTCAGTACTTACAGATATTTAGAGGTGTGTAAGCTATTTTAGATTATTTGTGATATTATTTTATGTTGCACTACCTGCTGCTGTATTTTAAAAATTAATGAGTAATGGGCTTCTAATTTTTATTCAATGTTAAATTGAAACCTGAAATATGTGAAGTTTTTAATTACAAACTATTTGATTAGTTTTTATATTGTTTCAGTTAAAAGATGATACCTCAGCTCCACAACATATCAACGTACGGAGTAGAAGCATTAAGCAGCCTAGAAGGTTGAAAAAAGTATTCATCCTGCTCATATTATTAGCTTTATTTGTAACATATTTCATGGGTGAGTACAATGTTTTTCTTTTACCATATTTATATTTATTTACTTGCATTTTTGTTCAAGCCAAAAACTGTATTTCATATCTTCCTGTATACATAAATTTTGCATAAGGTGATGCAAAATAAATTTAAATGAATAAATAAATGAGCATAAAATGCTCTCAATTGTTGAAACTTACATGAAAATTCCACTAAACATGGTTTAATACCATATAGCAGTATATGTTGTATGTAAGAACCTCATTGTAGGACAGTATTAAATCTTCTCTTTGTTGTAAGTTTCCTTCTCTTAATAGTAAGTCATGGCCTTCTACATCATTGAGGAAACATTCCACTACAATGCCTTAAGTCTATTTATAAAAACATTCAAGAATGTTGTGATGGACTCATACTCATATCACAATTTTTTTGATTTACCCCACCTATAATATAAATATTTATATTTACAATATAACTTTTATATATATTTTCTTTATTAAATATTTTATACTACAGGCGGTAAATAAATAATTTGAGATGTAAATAAATAATTATCATAAATCAGTCTGAGAGTCCACCATAAATGTGTGTGCCTTTATCAAATAGCAAAAGTTTGTAAAAAAAATGTCTTAAGTAGTATCTTCTACTTCCTACCTATTTATCAGCAAGTTCTTGACTGAAAAAGTATTTAGATAACTCATCGTGAATACTCATTAACTCAAAATAATTAATCTACTAAAAAATATATTATTGGCTTTTATGTTACAATAAATTATAGTCAATCATATTTATTTTTATAAAGCATTTTATTATGACATAAGCAGTTTACTGTTGAAATGAAAAATTCAAGAAAATGTTATTCAAGTATATTATTAACTATGTCAATATACAGTTAAGATGTCTGACACATGTGTTCACATTGTATGAATATATTTTACACAATTATGTAAATACACATGTTTTTAAAGAGTTATGAATGCAATGTCTTGTTTCTTGTTACATTGAATATAGGTTCATTGCATCTCATCGAGAAATGTACAAGATCTGGTTTCTATATGTATTTCTGACTCAATGTTGATATTTGCTGGTAGTAAGAATTTTGTTTGTAAATTTAGATGTTTGTGTGTAAGGAAAAAGTACATATTTTTATGTTACTGAAATAATATTTTAAGTTTCATCAGTTATTATAAGTGTGCTGTCATAGTTTTAAGTATAAAATTCTCATAATGAAATGCACAAGTGTCGTTTTCACCTACAACTATATAATAATAAACTCTGACACCATATCATACATTGCCCTGATTCCGTGATAAGTCGCTTAAGCATTTGAGTTACGAACGTTAAACAGAGAAATCACAAATATACTACTTGAATACATATATTTAACACCCAGACACAGAACAAACACAAAAACATCTTATAAATATTTGTCCTGGGTGGGGATCGAACCTCTGGCGCACAAGACAGGATCACTACCAAAATAGTATAGTCAAAAATAAACTTTTCATGAGGGCAACCAGTGGCCTTTGGTACATTCATGATGTTAATTGTCATCGCGATTTAGACATACCTACGAGAAGGGGTCGTCTTATCGTTAGTTCGAAAGGACGGTGAATCATGCTAACCCAGTTCCTGGTGGTTTCTGGCCTCCAAGTATACTGAACGGAATGACGTCACAGCCCGTCAACACAGACCGCGACACGTTCTCGACAAGTCGCCCGATAGCATAACTCCTATAAATGCGTCCCTCAGTCGCCGTCTCACCGGCATTCCTTTCGTAGAGCAATACAATTTACCGGCGAATGCGTGCAGTCCCCGCCCCTCGAGTGAATTCCTTAGTCCTCCACTTTCGCAAACAATGCTTAAATGTCCTCAACGACTCTGACCCCGGCCTCGAGTGACGGCTACGGTTCGATGCGAAGCGTGGCTGATGTCTGATGTCCATAACACCGTGCTTTAAGCGACTTATTTCGGAGTCAGGTCAATGTATGAGATGTGTGAATTTGTTATTAATATATATTTTTTATAACATCTTCTTAACTACATATTCAGTTAGGAATTTAAAAAAGTCCGGATAAGTGCGACCTGAACTCTCCCCCGACGGTTCCTTAGATATGTAGGAACATAATGATTGAATTCGTACTTTTTTTCCATTAATGATGGAATCATTAGTCGTATAAAATAGTTTGTAGCAAATTATAGCAAATTTTTGGATATTATAATTAGCAAATTTAGTGCTGGATATTTCTGTATATTATACAGACGATATACCGACATTGCTAGATTGCATAGTTCTAGTTCTAGGTCTACGGAAAGTTCTTTTATGTTTTTATTTGCGACATAAACGAGCGGGGCGTATATTGTTTTCAGATTACCTTAGAATTTTGTTTTACTGCTTAAAGAGGCTGTATTTGAGTATATGGTTTTTATTTCAACTAGATATCTCTACACGTAATCGATATAAAGAGTTATGACAGTAAGACAAATACAAATTGATCTGATAGGAGTCCCGTACTTTTTCATTTGGGAAATGGAACCCTGAAAATGGGCTTCTTTTTCAGTGTTTAACATTAAAAACCTTTAACAGCATAATGTAACATTGATAAACATTATTTGTTCTGTGATGCATTGTTATGTTTAAATTGTTATTCATGATGTTATATGATGAAATGTGACTGTGTGGTACCGGCAAAGTATAGTACCTCTGTGTCGTAAGAGCCGCTCATCGAACCCTACAAACTTCGTTATACCCTTTCTAAACAGTAGCTTAACAGGACGGGAATGGGCATTATATCCATCGCGAAGTTACGGTATGTGATAGCTACCGCGCTGGGCAGGCTATCAGTGTTGCTACTATTATTAGTAGAATTCCTTCAAAATATAACAGCAGCAGCGTCATCATCATTATCATCATCATACCCGCCACTGGGAGTCCACTGCTGGATATAAGCATCTCCAAGAATAGACGTCTTTGCCCATAATTGCCGCGCTGGGTGCGGCAATTGTGGGCAAAGACGTCCATTGGTGTGTGTGGGTATGGATGTGTGGATATGTAATTATTCACACCGGAACGGATAAACAGATCTAGATGAAATTTGGCACGAATAACACATAGGTTACTTTTTATCTCGGAAACATGTTCCCGTAGCGTGCCTTTTTACTTTACTCCATGAAATTATCCTGGCGAATAAAATTAACATGCAATAACATTCGGTTTAAAGTTCTTTTTAAATTTATCACATACTAGCTGTGCCCGCGACTTCGTCCGCGTGGAATAGTTTTTTGGGTACCATACCTATTTACTTCAAATTATATAAACTTTGAATGTCACGTTTATTTATATCGAATCAATGGCCTGAAAAATAAGTTTTAAGTTTCTAGCTCTAAAAATAGCGATCCATGCAAACAACTTTTCATCCCCCCTTGCAACCCCTGACAACCCTTATTTCGAGTTCAAAAATAGCCTATGTCCTTTCTCAAGGCCTAAAGATTGTCTATGCCAGATTTCATCAAAATCGGTTGAGAGGTTTAACCGGGAAAGCGTAACAGACAGACAGACAGACAGACAGACAGACAGAGTTACTTTCGCATTTATAATATTAGTAGGGATAGGTTTATAGGATCCCTAAAAGAATCAGTTATCAATAGCCCAGCAGATGAGCAAGTTAAAGTGGTAATCTGCAGATAGATATAGCATGGAGCTGCATGGTAAATGAGACCGAGCGTAGGACGTCCACTCGGAAGCCGGACAGTCGACCTGATTGGAAACGCTGGACCACGATGCTCCATGCAAGCAGTCTTAGTGGGATTTGTTAAGGGAGGCCTATGTTCAGCAGTGGGCGTCAAAATGACAGAATGATCATAATGATAGAGTCGTATCAAAAGTGGAAAAACCAGGTAATTCGTGTACAGTAAAAAGGTTGCTTGAAAAGAATTTACATAAATAACGTATATGAAATAGCAAATACAAAATCTTTGTTAGTATTTTATGAGCAGCTATAAACTTTGCCGATAAAGCAAAATGTAATAAAACCACATGACAAGCATCGATATATACCTATAATAATTTTATTTACATTGTTCATGTAGAACCTATTACCTATTTTACAGTTGGTCGTGTATACAAAATATTATAAATGTAAACTTAAACTAGACAAAAATAAGACGGCGTATTTGCTGAATCATTTACTGAAGAAATGTAAAAGATCAATCTTAAAGACAAGAGATTGTAACAAGTGACACTAAAGATGTATCGTACAAATAAAAAAAACCAAAGTGACTGTGATGTAGAAACGACAGGTTTATAATAAACTTCTAGGATAGAAAGAGATGTGAGGTACTGGCCCAGTAGAATAGACCTCCTCCTGTACCAGGTGTCGTAAGAGGCGAGTAAGATACCGGAACCGACAGATGTCGACTCGAAACAGCGTAGCGTAACAGGCAAAGATGGGCTGCAGCATTCCTGTCGCTGCGCTCTGCGATTGCCACTATCTACCCAGCGCGGCAATTATACTCTATCTCCCATTACTAAATAAATACTCGAACCTGCGTATTTTTTTATCAAATTATATTTTAACTGATATTAAGCCTGTTTGATGGTAAGATGAATTTGATGAAGCGTCATGAATTAATTCGTTTTCGTTCAGACATTTTCTGTCTTACCCAAAACATGGCTGTGAATTGCAGGTAAATGATGAACAATTATTATTTGTATTATATATATAGTATTTGTATTATATACATAATATTTGTATTATATTATAAAAGGACTTTAATATTATTGATTGGCACAACGGAATTATAAATTCATTAATGCGAATATTCCTTGTCAACTTTTGGACATAGCCTTCTGAATTCCACTGTTGGACATAAGCTTTTGGACAGGCCCGATGGCACAGATAGTAAGTTGTGGGTTCTACTCCCACCCAGGATAAATATTTATATCCTACTAAAATTAAAACGCGAAAGTTTGCATGATATATTTGCATGATATATTTTTATAGATGTATGTATGTTACTCTTTCATGCAAAAACTACTAATGGATTTTGAAAAAACTTCTATAATATAGCTTATATATTAGAGTAACACATAGACTATAATTAATGATGATGTGTCCAAAATATAACGATAAGTGTCGTTTGCGCCCCAAACACCTGCCAACTTGCATCTGCAAATCTGCTTATCATCGTATTTAATTTGAGGTGCAGATACAAACCTTATTTTTCCAATTTACATATAAACAAAGTTGACGTGTCTGTTTTTTAGTACCAAAATAACATCTTTTTAAAATAGGCACTTAAAAGTATGTACGGTATTTAAATAAGCTTACATATTTGTCTCTCTGTTTGAGGTCCGAAACAGCTTGTCTGCTATTAACGGAAATTTCACTGGCGGATTGCTATGTCCTCAAGTAACTTGGCTACTTTTATTACTTATTAACATGGGAACGGGAATGCGGGTCAAACGCGGAGCGCCGCTAGTGATGAATTATTACACTTCTGATTCCTCTGTTGTCCGATGTCTGCAATGCCAGAGTTTAACGACTATCGAGTCAGGTCAAAGTGTGAAATATGGAAATAAAAAGAAACGTTTTTTTATTTCCCTATCGGTTCCGGTACCTCAGACCGTTCTTGCGACATCTGGTGTAAAATAAAGTATAGCAGAATAGTACGTTCTCTTCGAAATAGTGAATAAAATGTATAATATTTAAAAAAAATCGATACACAGAGAAAATAAATATGTATACAATTATGTATCTCCCTGCTTTGCAGAGAATTGCAGATATTATACATCCCGGTTTTGAATGGGAGCTATTGTATATAGAGATATTATAATAAAGAGTAATTAAGGCTAATTTTATTCATACCAGCCATTGGAAGTCCACTGCTGGACATACACTTTTCCAAGGAAGGAGGTTTTTGCCCATAATTGCCGCGCTGGGTAAGCGTGTTGGCAATCGCAGAGCCCAGCTATCATTATTATATCATATATACTGCTGCCCATACCGGCCCTGTGCATTTGAGCTGCACTGTTTCTGATGGATATACCGCCATCTGTCGGTTCTGGTGCCTTAGTCCCCTCTTACGTCACCTGGTGCAATGGAAGGATGGAACTGAAGGTATTTATATATTTTATTCTATCTTCGAATAAGGAAGAAAAGTCATGATCAGGATTTCTCAGTGCTGGGGTATTGGAACACCTTTCTAGTTAGCTCTCCATCTATAAATCTACGAAGTTATATTCATAAAAAAATATAGCATGTATCTGTTTACGTTACTGTTACGATTTTGATAAGGTTTGGCATGAGGACAGCTTTAACCTGCGAGAACGATAAAGGTGTTATACTTTTGACCCCTGTTTAGTGCCCGCGGGATGAGATTTTCCCCAGGGACTACATATAGGGTTCTTCAAAAAAGATTTATGTAGGTTTTAAAAAGTTCATGCAGGTGATTCTTCTGGTGTACAGGCGTTCATAGGCTATGGTAATCGCTTTTATTCATTCGGGCCGTACGCCCGTTTGCAACCATCGTGATATGAAAAAAAAATGGATTAGCAATAGATATATCAACTGATTATTGATTATACTAGTATTCTACGTGTTTAACTTTTTGCATTGACTATGAATAATAAAATTCTTGTAAAATAATCTCTCAAACCAATCAGTGTAGTACAAATTTTTGTGATTTAGATGTTGTGATGAGAGTTTTAAGTGACTTATCTCGTATTTAGACAACAGAGGAATCACAAATATACATTTTTGAATACATATACTTAACACCCAGACATAGAACAAACGCATATATCATCATATAAATATTTGTCCAGGGCGGGCATCGAACCCACGACCTTTAGCGCACAAGATATGTAAATGGTATATATATATCTTTAAAAAATCATATATATTTATTAAACCGAGTTTAAAAAAGCAGGAGGTTCTTAACTCGACCTTTTTTTTTTGCATATTTAATATCTGTCTAGACAGATCGTTTGTCAATTTGGATCTTCTACGGATCTTTTGAAAGAGACTTGAGCGTTCCTCTCTCTATAGCTCGTTTAGTATTTTCAGTGGACTTATAAGTCTATGCTATAGGGCGAGGAAATATTTATACCAACTATTTTTTTTACTATAAGAGGCAAATTTCAGTAGCTAAATCTGTAACACAAAGCGAGAAATACTTTACAAAATTATGTTTTCCTGTCTGCATTTCAAGCTAGACCTCCAACAACACTTTTGTGGAAATCGAATTCACTTCCATGCATTTTAACAGCCAATATTCGACTTCTGAAATGTGTCTGTGACTGCAGAAAAATGATCTTTGCATGAGGTCTACATGAGGTATTAGGCAGTAACTGTCGTCTGCATTGGTACCTCACTCTCACCTATTTCTACCCCCAAATTGCAATGTTTGCATTGCTGAGTTCCGGTTTGAAGCTTGAGAGAGGCAGTGAAATGACTGGGTAATGTGACATAGTATGGTTTTTAAAGTAACAAGGCAGGCAACACTCCAGTGATGGCCTTGTGATATTACTAGCTTTTATAGGCTGCAGTGACGCTTACGCAGACACGATGCTTGTTTGTCGATCTGGTCTAATAATAAAAGTAATATTTAAACCGATTGGAGACCCTATCCGTGAAGTCAGATGCGGTCGCATGTGGTGAGTCAGCTGCTGGACCTAAGTAGCTGTTAGAGCTCCCCAAGAAATGAAGGCAATGGAAATATAGCCTATAATTGCAATAATGAACAAACGTGATAATAGCATTTGCAGAATGTTGCATCGCGACGGGGATGCTGCTGTCTATCCCCACCCTGTGCATTTGAGATACGCTGTTTCGGTACCTTATACGGTTACAACATCTGCAACTGAGGCAGGTATTCTACTTGCACGACGCAGAAATGCCGGTAACCCATAGTAAAACTAACTTTAAAAAAAAACAAATGATTTAGCAACGTTTTTTTTAGAGGATGACAATATAAATGATATTTGAAGTAGTGTTTGTTTTTTTTCAATTACAAGAGTGTTGTTTGGGTGTTATCTACTAAATAGTGTATATAGTTTATATAGTGTTTATATAGTTTATGCTAACGATTGTAAAGGATTATATATTAAATAAATCACACACAGCAGCTATTACCATGACTAATTATGTGTAAATGAAGATACTGTGCGACATTTGTAATTACAGTTTTTTGGCGTTGGTTTACATAAGTGTTGTTATGACAGGACAATGTATGTCGGGTTAGCTAGAACAATCAATAGAATTCATTGTCACACACGTTAGCACCTTCTTCACTTATTGTCGCTTCCATTAGCGATTATTGTTAACAAGGGATTATAAGTAGTTTCTGTATTGCCCTAAAGTTCAATCTGACATGTAAAATTTCAATAAAATCGTTTCTGAAGAACCAAAAAGCTAGGTGTAAAAGTGTAGCTTACAAACAAATATATTATTTATCTACTACTCTATATTATGATATTAATCAAATGTCAATAAAGCGAATAAAAAAAAACATTTTTCTCTTTACGAAGGAAGTCCATTACTGGACATAGGCCATCCTAAGTGATCCTGTTGTATGCGGACTGCATTCATCGCGATCCTGTTAAATTAAGATCTATCTTTACTTTTGTTTTTGTCGAGTCGGTTAACTATGTTTTTGTTACTGCCCCGCAGTAATGTAACTACCAAAGCTACTTATTATTATGCGCGTGCTATAAGTAGCCATATAGACGTGGTCCATTCTCCCCGCGCGCTTGTTGTTCCATCGACCTATCTTGCCCAAGGGAGGGGATATCAAGTCGCGTTCGTTTCTGATCGTATTGTGTTAACTGTTGTTCTTGACATTATAGTCGGACAGTGAATACTTATATGTGTTTGTAATTGGAATTGTGTATATGTTGTTTATAAATTTATGTATAGCGATTGTTGATCCATGGCGAATAGAACAGCGATATTTCCAATATTGGTAGCAGGTACATTGTTTTGTAATTTTTAGCATGAGTTAATAAGATTTTTTTCGCCGCTTCTTGTCGGCCGTGTTTTGTTTATTTGCGTTTCGTTTTTGTTTTATTGTTTACACTCTCGGTGTTGGTGTTGATTTGAAAATGGCGTTCTGTAATTATTTATTTTATTGTGATACCTTTAGCTTTCCGTCTGCAACTTTGTTCGTGTGGGCTAAGTTATTTATAGATGGCCGCTAAACCGCAGCGGTTCAAAGAATAATGTTGTTATCTCCGCGAAAGGAAACCTCTATATTAATTTTTTCGGGATAAAAAGTCGACATCCACGACTGGCAAAGTAGAATAGTACCTCTGTACCAGGTGTCGTAAGAGGCGACTGAGGTACTACCGACAACCGACAGATGGTTGGGATGGGCAGCAACATTCACGTCGCTAAAGCTGCGCTCTGTGATTGCTATCACACTTGCCAAGCCGGCAATTATGGGCAAAATTCCCCCTTTCTTGGGGAGGCCTATTTCCAGCAGTGGCAGTGGCAGACTTACAATGGCTGGTATAATAATGACGAAGCCTATGTGTCATTTCAAACTACAAACTTTCTCTGTCATCGAAATATCATCAGATACATTCAGCCGTGCTGTTATGAAAGAGCAACAAACACCCATACAAACAATCACGTTCGTAATATTAGTAAGACTGGCACGATAAAACTGTAATGGGCCAACGAATGTGCTTGTAATGAGCCTACTTGAATAGAGAATATTTTGATTTAATTTAAATATTTATTTAAAAAAGTTAAATGAACTTTGCATAGCAGTCCTTAAAATTTTTGCCGTAAAGTGACCGAAACTGCGAACATAAAAGAGTAAGTTAAATTTAAAAATATATTATGCATTTATGCCCTGCAGATTTGCAAGGTAAAGTGGCAATGGACGGGGCACAGAGCACGCAGAACCAATAGCAGATTGAATTGTGATGTTCTAGAATTAAACCACGTACCATAAAGCGCAGTGAGGATGTCAACCCGCGTGGTGGACAGTCGATCTAAATAGAACCGCGCTAGACGCAGGCCGCATGCAAGCGGTTTATGTCTGACTGTTGATATAACTGTTATATATTTATGTATATAATTCTTCTGTGCGTGTGTATGTCACTGAACTCCTAATCGGCTTGACCGATTTGAATAAATATTTTTGTATGCGTCTGGGTGGCGCTCTGGATGGTTTAGATTCACAAATTGGTGCAGCAAATGGTGCTTCAGTCTGTATCTTAGGTATTTATCTACACTGCAACTAAACGGGTGGATCGACTTGACGGGCCCGATGGCGCAGATGGTAGTGAATCTGTCTTGTGCACCAGGGGTCGTGGGTTCGATTCCCACCCAGAGCAAATATTTATATGATGATATTTGTGTTTGCTCTGTGTATGGGTGTAAAATATATGTATTTAAGTAGTATATTTGTGATTCCTCTGTTGTCTGGCGTCCGTAACACCAGTGCTTTAAGCGACTTACCACGGAGTCAGGTCAATGTATGAGATGTTGTGGGAATTTATTATTATTATTATTAAATTTTTGTGAATGCATTCAAGTGTGGGCCTGGATGATTTAGATTCACAAATCAGCCTGACAAATGGCGCTGCAGTCAGAGCCTCGGTTATTTATCAGAACAATGTCTGTCGGGACCGCTAGTAGAATTTTAAATTTCAAATTGTTCGTTTGGACAGCTGTACGAGACGATAGAATGTAACTTGGATGTAATCAACAGCCTTGAACTGGCATGAAATGTGTCAAGAACAGTTACGTTCTATTTTTTGATTATAGTGATGCAACCTAATAATAACTGTATTGCACCGGCTATGTTCCAATCCGTATGACTATACAAATAGAGTTGGACAAGGAGCGGTAATCAAATGTAAACAAATCGTCGAATTGTATGTTTGCGCATACACTAGAATGACTGCACCAAATTTAATTCTCCTTTTTTGTTGGCTGTAATCCAGTATGTATGGATAGATAGTTTATATGTATAGAATGTATTACCTAATGTTTGCACATAAGTTAGTAGTTATAGTTTAAAGATCTAAAACTCCCTCGGTAGCAGGACAATGGCTTTAAATTTTTCTATGTACACGGAGGAAGTCTGAAGAGGATGGGCGTTGGGAGAGAGGAATTATAATATTTATAAATATATATCATTCCGGCTATTGCTGGGCATAAGCCTCGCCAAATATAAGCCATATATATGACACATTTAGAGGCAGATTAACTAATTTTCGTAAGTATGCAAAGAAAAGTCTACAAAAACCTGGTATCTTTATGCATACATATATATGTCAATATGTACGGGACTTTTACTGGTAAATAGCTGATGTTGCAATAAATTACTTACGCTACTTTTCTTTATTTTTATCACTTCAGGTCGACAAACAAGTAACAGTCCGAGTGAAAGATACTCCTAATATCACAAGGATATCACTAGCTCGTTGCCAATCTTGTGACTTGAGGATATTTTGTCACAATACCCAGTAATTTTACTGCCTTGCTTAACCTTCAAATCGGGACACCGCGATGCGAATACTGTTATATGCCAATATTCGGCGTTAGAAATAGATGAAAGTAAGACCCTTGCAAGAGGTCTACCTCTAGTTATGTTATGAGAATGAATGGTATAGTCTTTGACGTAATTTGGGTAGCGAAATAAAACCAAACCACTTCACGTCATCAACTAACCACAGTTATGCTTTTCAATTAAAAATTTAACAATAAAATCTATAATTGCTTATACATAGTGTTCTTTTTTGAACTCCGGTCATCTAAGAGTTGTAACGTTTTGCAGAAGAGTAAAATATCGCAGTTGGCTCGCGTGTGTTGATATCATATATCCAATGTTTCATAACACCGTCGTCTACTTACGCATTTTTGCATGGAGCTATGTAAGATTGTCATGTGAATTTCGACCTAATGTCTAACTGGATACAGTCGAAATATATGTACATACAAGAAAAATACCTGCATATCCTAAAACAACATACGTAGTCATACTCTTATCTATTACGCCTACTGGATTTTCGTCCGCCATTTTATTTTTGTGGACTTTGTATCCGATTGCGCGGGAACGTTCGTTTCTCCGAGTTTAAAAGTAGCCCGTATTCTTTTTTATTCATAGCAACCGCAAAACGTCCTCTCCAAGGAAGAGGGAATTTGCCCATAATTGCCCCGCTGTGCAAGCGCGATAGCAATAGCAGAGCGTTGCTACGCCACGGGAATGCTGCTGCTCATCTCCGCCTTGTTGCATTTGAGTTTCACTATTTTAAGTGGGTATACCGCCATTATGTTGGTTCTGGAAACTCAGTCGCCTCTTACGATAACTGGTCCAGAGGGTACTTTTAGTTTACCCGCAAAATTTTAGAATTGCCGTGCGATACTGGTAGCCTACTCTACCGATACATCACGGCTATTATATAATGGCCGTAAGGTATCGGCAAAGTAAAATATCTCTGTATCAGATGTCGTAAGAGGCGGCTAAGGTACCAGAACCGACAGATGGCGGTATATCTATCCAAATCAGTGTAGCTCAAATGCACAGAATAGGGATGGGCAGCAGCATCCCCATCGCGGAAGTTGCGTTCTGTGATTGCCAACACGCTTGCCAAGCGCGGCAATAATGAGCGAAATTCCCACTTTCTTAGGGAGGTTCATGTCCAACAGTAGACTTCGTAGTTAGTTTTGTGCTACATACAGACATTTCAATTTTTGTCCTGTGACCATAATAGTAACTCCTATTTATGAAGTTTTTATAAATTATACAGGATAAGCAATAGATCAACATTTTACCGGTACTGTCTATGAGATTCTGAAGGCCTATGTTGTTCCTTGTTTTGGTGTTACTAAAACATTGTTTGTATTGTAGAATATAACCGAAACGAGTTATCACGCACGTCAACCAGCGCAAGTAGTACATCGAACTACTGGGTGATTGAACTGATCGAAAATAATAATTAGGTATATTCGATTATCTTTTACGAATTGACCAAAGAAGTTTATCTCTTATATTTTGGGGTTACAGATACTTTTATCAATACCGGATGTCTTCAGATGCGATTTGAGTACCGGAACCCACAGATGGCGGTACATCCATTCGAAATTGCGTAGCTTAAATACAATCAATTACTTACAACAATTTTCTTTATTTGGTCGACAAACAAGCATACAGTCCGCGTGGTAGCATCACTGCTGTTTATAGATAGATGCTCGTAATATCACCAGGATATCACTAGCGCGCTGCCAACCTTGGAACTTGAAGATATTATATCACAATGTATTTTTAGCAGCAACATATATGTTGTAAAGCTAATTTCTGCTGCCATGCCTGCTGCATGCTGCCGGGCTAACACAGAAAAAAGTCTCCCAATATTATGGAAACGTCTTGGAGCGGCCTGTTTTCAACAGTGGACAGTGGACAGTGGACTCTGACAAATATTATTTAAAAAGAAAATTGGAACCGTATCCAGCCCTATAGCACAGATGGCAGTGATCTTAACTTCTGCGCCAGAAGTCTTGGGTTCTATTCCCACCCAGAGATCATATTTATATAATTACATTTGTTTGTTCTGTGTTAAATATATGTATTTAAGTAGTATATTTGTGATTCCTCTGTTGTCTGGCGCCCGTAATACAAGTGTTTAAAGCGACTTACCAAGGAGTCAGGTTAATATATGAGATGTTGTAGGAATTTATTATTATAATTAACCATAATCAATACGTTAGTCTAAGTAAATATCTAATCAAATATCACTCTTAATGTCAAACTGAATGAAAAAAAAAATCAATGGAGGAAGTAGTTTTGATATTATTTGTAACGGCCCGCCGTTTTACCCGCGTAGTTCCTGTTCCCGTGCAAATCATCATTATAGCCATTAGAAGTCCACTGCTAGACATAGGCCTCCCCAAGAAAGGGAGAATTGTGCCCATAATTGCCGCGCAGCGCAAGCGTGTTGATATCGCAGAGCGCGATTTAGCGACGGGGATACTGCTGCCTATCCCCTCCCTGTGCATTTGAGCTGTACTGTTTCGGTTGGATGTACCGCCATCTATCGGTTTTGGTGCTTCAGTCGCCTCTTACGACACCTGGTGCAGTGGAGGTACTATTCTACTCTGCCAGTACCTCACGGCATACTATGAAGATATTAATAAATTAAACGTTACGTAACCGAATCCAGTTTTATAATTTGGTAAACCATTCGTCAAACGACCACGCGAGAAATGTCACTAGAGCTCCCACGAACTTGGCTGTTCACATCCTGATATAACGATGCAATGGCGCAGATGGTAATGGTCATGTCTTGTGCGCTTGGTCGTGGGTTCGACCCAGGACAAACATTCATATAATGAGGATTTGTGTTTGTTATGTTATTGAATGTTAAATATGCTAAATGCTATTTTTTTATTTATTAATAAATAAGAATAATATAATTCATACAGATCCTCATTTACATAACTCCGATATAAGTCGCTTAAAGCACCTGTGACAACAGAGGAATCACAATTATACTTTAATATATATTCAACACCCAGACACAGGAAAAACACAAATATTCTTTATACAAAGACCCTTGGTCCATTACTAATAGCGCCATCGGGCAATAATTGCTGAGCTTTCGGGTAAACTTTGTATACGCAATGTAACGTATACAAAGTACGTAACGTTTCATCGAACGAATGATTATGTACTTTCTCCATCTGCCATATCATCTTCCTGCGTCACCAAGCCTGGTGTTTAGAGACAAAAATCTCTTCACATTTATATTGTTCTAGAATACCATTCGGTTAATAATTATTGTCATTGAGAATAATTCGACTAAGATCAAGTAATCACGTGTTATCTAAAACCATTAAAATTTTATCTCTAACTTCTAAATATCTAAGGAGTTTTATCTACAATTTATCGTCCAAGTGTTACAAGCAAGATTATTTGTTACAACAAAAATTGTTTTGGTATGTGTACCAACAGATCATTATTTTTTTTCTCAATATTTTACATCGAATTTTGATTCCTCGAACATTAAAGCAATAAATTTACACGACATCTCATTCGTTGACATGATGAAAAAAGTGGCTTAAAGCGCTTGTGTTCCGGACATCAGACAACAGAGGAATTACAAGTATAATACTTATCACAGTTTGTCATTAAATGACACAACAATCCTGGGTTAAGATTGAACCTACGACTTAGTTTTTTTAAGACTGTCGAAAAAAGATCTTCCGATTGAAGAACAACGGCCCGCGTGAAAGTAAGCGTCACCGCAGCCTATAGTCATATTACAAGAACATCACTAGCGCGCTGCCAACCTTGTGACTTGAAGTTATTATGTGACATTTTTCAGAAATGTCACTGCCTCTCTCACCCTCAAACCGGAACACAGCAATGCAAACACTGTTGTTGGTGGTAGGAATGAGTGGGAGAGAGGTACCAATGTAGACGACCTTTTATGGGCTCTACCTCTAATTTGGCGCACAAGATAGTTACACCATTGAATGCGCCATCGGGCCCGTGAAATATGGTGGTCGTTTAGAAAATTTTGTCAGTTTTGTTGTAAAAAAAATTGTATACAAAATTTTTCATATGTATACAAAACTTTTCATATGTAAACAAAATTGTTCATATGTATACAAATTGTAATATGCATCATCATATGATTTCCCTCCGTATGATGTCGTGAATATTTATATTTGTTCTGTGCCTGGGTGCTATGCATAAGTATTTTATATTATTTTACATATTTGTAATTCATCTGTTGTGGATATTCTGAGAAGTAATTAATATCAGTACATAGAAGTACGAATGGAGCACCTACCATGCCACCCACCACGAGGGTCCAATGCGAATTAGTATGTTTAAAGGACGAAAACGCGCCGGCACTTAACCATTTCACCCTAAACTTACTAAATGTATAAGAATCAAATAATATTGGAAAATATGTATATTTACCATAGCCGTGAATAACTCGCCAAACAAAGAAATGTGTGTTACACATTATTTGTATTACAACAAATCATCTGTTTGAGACGTGTTGTTTGTTCCGTCTGATATAGTCTGATACTTGTTAGTCGCTGTAATGCTGCATCGAAACGCACGTGTATTAACGATTTTACAACCTATCTAATATAAATTTAATATTACAAGTTGTGTTTTTTCTAGTGTTCCACAAGAACGAGCGTGTTTTGTTTTAGCGTTTCGAAAACGTGTGTGTTTTGTTTTTGATGACATGTGATATTTGTGTGTCGTGTGCAATATGATAGTTAAAATTGTATTGACCTTTTGTGTTTTTGTAACGGGCTGGTTGATTTTGGGTATTGTTCATTTTTATTATTTACCCGCCATGACTTGGTCTAGGTATTTATCCAGGTTTTCCTTCGATCCTTTTACGTTGCGAGTTTTGATTTGTTTTGTGTAGATTAACGTTGAAATATATGTCAACTGTTTGACAGAAAGTAATATGTTGTTTTGTTCAAGAGGAGGTAAAACATAAAAAGTATAGAACTGCCATAGATTAATTTGTTTCATTACATTATCACTATTTTGTCTTCTAAATCTTCTTGTTTAACAATCCGTGATCAAGTTATACCAACTCTTCAAAGATCTACACACACCGGCACAATTAGGGGAACACAAAAAAAAGATTTTTTTCAATACCTTCGAATATCTTGACACGTTGTTATTATTAATGTATTACTACCCTCTCTAGAAATACAATTGAGCACAAATTTCTCATTTACGTTTTTATGGCACTTCAAGAATTTGCTGACACTTAGAGTTAGCATTGCTTCTGATAAGAACTTTGTTGGTTCCTGTGCATAGCGACTGTGGCTCATTCAACTGTTTATTTTTGAATTGTGTATACGTCGATTGAAATGAGTGATTTGCCAGCAACTTCTGCAGCAAGGGCCGTAACCATGATTGAAGAAGGGCATACCTACCGCTCAGTAAGTTGAGCTTTGGGTGTATCGACTTCGGTGGTTCATCGCGTTGTTCAACGCCACAGGGAGACAGGATCTTACGTGTGCAGGCGAGAACAAGGCAGAAATCGGGCTACAAGCGCCGTTGATGACCGTTTCATCACCTTACAAACTTTCGTTTTCATGCACGATAACGCGCGCCCCCATACTGCTCGTATCGTGAGTACCTACCTGAATGAGGTTGGCATTAGTCAAATGAACTGGCCAGCGAGATCACCGGACATGAACCCTATAGAACATGCCTGGGATATTCTGGGAAGAAGAGTTCGACAGCGAAATCCAGCTCCCAGGAATGTTGAAGAAATCAAACAGGCATTAGTGGAAGAGTGGAACAATTTGCCTCAAACAATGATCGATGGCCTTATTCTGAGTATAGAAAATCGTATCCAAGCACTCCTAAGAGCCCGTGGAGGCAACACACGCTATTAATTTTATGACTTGTGTTATTTTTGTAGAAAAATCGATTTAAAGTCTCACACTCCTAGTGTCTTATTTTACTAATTATCGTATTTAACGTTTATTTCCTTTGAAACCGGGTAATTAGTAGCTTATTTTGACTTAATTTAGTTATTTTAAGGTAATGTGATGTGATTGTGTTGATTAAAACTACACAATAGATTTTTATGTAGTTTTCTTTAAAGATAGGTGGTTTATTCCTCTTTTTGGGGAGGCCTATGTCCAGGAGTGGACTTCTTATGGCTGATATGATGATCTGAAAATATCAATATGTTCTCTTTAGTAATAGTATAGATGAACATTATAAATTTTGTCACCAGGTCTGGTTGCGGGCCAGTCGAAATGGTTGGACGGCATCGCCAAGAGCCTGGGCTACGAGAGCGACCACCATTACGCCGTGATCATCGATGCTGGCTCCTCTGGCTCCAGAGTGCTGGCGTATAAGTTTAGAGTACCTTTTACAGGTAAGATATGATTTTTAACAAAAGCGAAAAGTTAATTGACTTTTGCTTCTATACAAAGTTGGTAGTTTCACTCACCTAATTTATCTTCCCGTGACTAAATGGGGATACAAAATGTTATTATACCTTTGTGATTTGGTGATAATGTAATTTTATATTTATGAAAGAGTTTTTGAAATGAGTTCAGTAATTTCTGAATGTATTTATTACTGTTGAAATCCTATTAATATTGTCGTATTTTAGGTAGCGGTCTCTTATTAATTTTTTTTTATAAATATTACATAGCCTATGTTACATCGTAAAGAAGTAGCTTTCTATTGGTGACATATTTCATTTAATCGGTCTATTAGTTGAGTTAAACCATAACGAACAAAAGAATCAAATGTGTCCTCTTTATAATATTAGTATAGACTAAAGTTTAAGATAAAGAAAAGGATGTTAGATTATACCAGTTGTAATGTTAGCTTTTCAATGACCTATTTGTTCTGTCTCGGTTTAAGTAATTGCTCCTTTATCTACTAAATAATTTATGACTAATTAGGTATTAAGCTTCAACAACAACAATCTCTTAATGCGAACACATCATGCACAAAAGTAAAACAATAAAACAACAACAATTATTTCTACAGAATTAAGCTATTGGCACAGCAGCATAGAAAATAATAAATGATTAAATTAAGTAGAAACCTAAAGCCAGGCACGACATACGCTTGTTTAGTGTTTGGCGAATCGACGTAGATATCAACTGAATCACAATATATTTTAAGCAATTTGCATAATCTAGGAACCGTGGAATTCGAACCTAAAACAGACTTAAAAGAAAAGGAGGATAAAGTGGTGCAGTAGCGGCGCGAGTAATTCTTCAGTGAATTTTGTTTTTGAAAAGTTTAAACAAAAATCTAACAAATCTATACGATTTTCTAGTGAAATCAATTAAATCTTTATTGCCAATACGGGTTATAAGGTTTGGGTACGTTTGGATTCAATGGTATGATTCACAATGCAGACGATCAGATATCACCCACAAACTCTTTTAAATTATAGTAGCAAACTAGTGTTCTTAAAACGTGTAATTTACTTGTTTTACGTATCTCTTCTAGTATTCGATTATATATTTGCGAACCATTACCAAAAAAAGAATTGCCATGAAAGGAGTTTTTTACATGGGATCGTATATTTTTGACCAATGTTATATTTTACGAACATTGCACACTCAAAGATATATAAAAAAGGAAAAGTTAATAATTTTTAAAATAAGGTTCACAAACATTAGTACTACGGAGGTTGTACATAACACTAATTCTCGGCCTGCTGCATTCCCCCAAAATATAACACCATACCGAAGAATAAATGCAACATATCGTGGGTGGAACGAAAAAATTATTTTTCGAATTTCTATTTGGAATAGTTCTATAAACTTGACGATTACCCTCAGTATTCCCAATAAAAAATATAAATATTCTCCGACAACGGAAAGAGCCCCCGACAAGATGTCGAAAATATACAAAAATTACAATTTAGGGGTTATTTGCGCGTCCTACCAATTAGTAAAAAAATTATTAAAATATGTGTATTTTATCCAAAAACATATTTATATAGAGTTAACTAGCTATTGCAATTGAATATTTTATTATTCGAATATCCTTTGGCGTCGTGGCAGTGGAGTAAAGTGCGGGACGAAGCGGGGGGGCGCGGCATGCGCCCAACTACGAATGTAGTGTTTTGTTTCAATTAGTGTCGATAATTGTCTCCCTCCAGGTCCAGGTGAAAGGTCGCGCGACAATTATTTTCACGTGTACTTGTTATTTAACGATTTTTAATTGGAAACTATGACATCTTCTACTAGACAAAAGTTAAAATGTCCCATATTTGGTGAAAGTGCAGAATTACAAGGGAATATCTTACCTACGTATGAAAATGTCATGAAATTCTATGAATGGGTTCGACAAGACTTAAAGATAAGGAATAACACTACAAAGGAGCCTACGTTTTTGGAAATTTCCAAAAATGGCAATTTAACGAATTGCCATTGAGGCATTTGTTTACCTATTTAGATGGCCCTACTGCAGGACCTAAATCATTTGCTGATCAAATAGGTAAAGCATTAGAGACATGCGAGACGTTGCCCTTGGCCCTTTTTAAAAAGATAGAAGGTGAACTACCTCCACAAATATCCACAGATCTCAGCACAGATCAGAAATATTAACAAGAAATTACTACAGCTGTTATAAATGGATTTTGCCCCCCTGAGTTATTACACAGAAGCCCAGGTAAGCTATCCCACGCCCGCTGGTTAACCAGAGCTAATCGCATACTGCGTTTGTATATTTCCACGCAAAACCCACAACAAAATCTTGTAACTTTAGCAACATTTGTAGTGAAATCTTACGCTCCTGTCTGGTTTTCTGTAAAAACACATTCATCGTGCAAAGATGGTTCTAAACATTTATGGAAACTCATTTACAGTACAAGATATTTATCCGACGAATTGTTAGCGATAGTGGACCCTGTTTTAAACCGAAACAGTTACTTTGCTCATTCTGAAAACTTGTTGTTGAGTATGATAACAGATTCAAGTAAGCACATAAGAGAACTCGCTGCAAGACGCATTTTAAAGGCTCGTCAAATGAATAAGAATTGTGATTCACGGATGTTTGAGGTGCCGAAAGTAAACTTAAATGCAAGTTCTTACATAGACTTAATTGACTGGCAACAAAATTTATACGAGCCCCCAATTCTGATGAATATATCCGATGAGCAGTTACAAGATCTTATTGAAAATGGAGAAAATGCTGTTTTGGAGTTTATAAGACTGCCTTGCCATACCCAGGCTGTGGAAAGATCGGTGAAAGTTGTGACAGAAGCAGCTCTAAGTGTATGCAGCAAAAAAAAGTAGGGAAGGATTCATAAAGTCCAAATTAGTATCTCGAAAGATCATGCCAAAGTTTGAAACGAAAAAGGATTTTTCCTTTAAAAAATGACTTTTTTATACCATCATAACTTTCTGAACCTGTATTTACTTTTGAAATATATTATTTTAATAATTGATTATAGTTTTATTTTAACATTTACACAACATTAAATCATTTATTTACTCATTAATTTGTTTGAACGGTGTACTGTACAAAATGTCAATAAAACTTAAAAAATTAAAAATTCAAGTGTATGGCGGGGGCTTATACCATCGAGCTAGAACTTTCAAATTAAGGGGTGCTATTTACTATTATATGACGCAACTTTTACCTGGTATTCCAATTCGAAATTAAAAAAAAAAAAATTTCATAACAATGTGTTTCGCCCTAGTATACAGTCACCTGCTTTTTTGTAACCTTTCCAATCTCAATGAGTGTGTTGCGTAATGATGAGGTCTCTGTAACTGTTACAATACTCGGTTATGCTCCTCACGAGGCGATTGTATAAAAGGATCTTAATTTTATTTTGAAAAAAAATAGAAACATATTGTTTGTTTTGACTATTTAAAAAGCCTATGATTTCAACGTAATACTTATTTCTCCGAAATAGAAAACTATGTACGGAATCGATAATGGTTATCATTGTCTTTATTTACAGTATTTGGCCAAGCCAACTTGGATCTGGTGGAAGAATATTTTGAGCAGTCCAAACCGGGTCTGTCGTCGTATGCTGACGAACCAGACAAGGTATGTACATTTTTCAAACTACAAAACAACAGGAATGTTTGTTGTTGGAACTAATGAAGAAGAAATTATGAATTGCGTTGCTTCTCAGTATATTTCTGTGGTTGGATAAGAAGAAGAAGAAAGTAAATACTAAATAAGTATTTACCTTCTTCTAAAGAAGATTATTTTTACAAATTTATGTCTGAATATAGGTAGGTGATCATCATTATTATATCAGCCGTAGAACGTCCCGCTGTTTAGGCCTTCCCAAGGATGGTGGAATTTTGCCCACAATTACTGCGGTGGGCAGTTGTGGTGACAATTGCAACCGTTGCTTCGTGATGGGAATACTGCGGGCCACACCATTGTTACATTTGAACTACGCTGTTACGACATCTGGCACAACGGGTGGTACTATTCTACCTACAGCATTATTATGATTACAACGAACAGTTATGACGATAGAATAAAAACTCCGTCTTTTATGTGTTATTATTATGATGATGATGTTTGCTATAAAAAGTTTTCTGTCAGGTATTGATAGTACCTCCCTAGTAGAATAGTACCTCCCTCTATACGAGGTGTCGAAGAAGGCTGCTGAGCTAAGGCGTACTGAGTATCTGTACCAATCTGCTATCTGAAGCGGGAAAACAAGCCTTAAATGCAACAGGCGGGAATGAGTAGCAGCATCCAATTCCTAAACAACGCTTTTCGATTGCCATCACGGTCGTCCCGAGTTACAATTAAAGGAAATATTTTGGCTTCTAACGCTGAACATCCTACGATTGGTAATGACGTTTATATTGATGTGTAGGTCTTAACTTCAACACTGCGATTTATTTCAGGGTGCGGACACGATAGTGCAATTAATTAAGAAGGCGGAATTCCTCATTCCCTCCGAAAAGAGGCGATGGACCCCGCTCATAGTCCGCGCAACGGCTGGTCTCCGCTTGCTGCCCACGGAGAAGGCTCAACAGCTACTATTAGAGGTTTCCAAGGCTATATCCATGTAAGTAGACTGTTTACCTGGAGTAATTTCTTAAAGATGTGAGCTTAATCGGAATGTCCACGCCTCTAGTCAGTCCTCAATCTTAATTGCCAAGAGGGAGTTTAAAAACATACGAGCCTCAAAAGTCTGGATTGGCCAATACGTGATACACTTTTTTAACGTATGCAGTACATGAAAACTTATTTCAGATCACCGTATAATGTGGTAGATCGTGTGTATGATAGTTGTTCTTTCTCTGGAATTGCAGAATACTCTGTAGTTGGAGAAATTAATTATAGAAATATGTATGTAAAGTTAATCTATTTTGTATATATATTGTCTGCACCACTCTTTTTATTTATTTTCTGTTTCGTGTGATGGATGGTTAACTGGAAGATAATGGCAACTGGCATTAAGTCCGCCATTTGTACATTTTGTTATATTTTGTGCAATAAAGTTCAATAAATAAATAAAATAAATATCCACTTGAGTTATCTCGATATACCGAAGGTTTTGATATCACGAAGGTGGCAAAAAAGCATGTAGCCCAAGCGTTTACGACACTGAACCACTTCACCTACCCTTTCAAAACCTTACTCCCTTTTTGATAATCCGCATACTTTAGTCCTCTGGAAAATAGACGACTTTTTGTCTGCATTTGTACCTCACTCCTATTTCTACTGTGTGTTCCGGTCCGAAGGATGAGAGAGGCTGTGAATCTACTTGGTAATGTGACATAATGTCTTCAAGTCACAAGGTTGGCAACACGTTAGTGATATTACGAGCGTCTATAAGCTGCAGTAACGTTTACTATCACATGAACTGTATGTTTGTTTGTTGACCTGGTCTATTAATAATGACGGCGGCTCATTCCACAACCATAGCGTACCCGGTCTGTCATCATTGTCATCAACCAAGGTAGTATAGCAGTTCATTTTTAGTCTTCTGTTAATGCAAAAAAAATCAAGCTTGGTGAATGGTCTTACTACTCCTCAAGTATTGGGCTAGTATATACTGCGTGTGGTCTGATTAAGCTCTCGGTTTTTCAAGAGTTCTTCGCCGGATATATAACTGGTGGAAATGTTCAGGTGGGTTCCAATGACAACGACCACTAGGTGTTATTGAAACCTTTATCACTATCCATTTTTCTTGCAAGTTCTTATTTGGTGACTCGCGTAATGTATCTGCGATATACTTAGTTCTAACCTGACCTGTCTGGTGCTGCAACCTACTTTTAAAGTAGGTCAATAACCTATCTGTTTAAATTAATCTTATAACCCCATAGGGTTGTCAAGCTCATTGGTTATTTATGTATTATAATAATAAAAGCAACTCTATTATTTAGATTTCTTTGTTTTAACGATATATAAGTGCCATTGATAAGCCTAGTTAATAATAATAACAATAAATCATTATCCCGAAGCCTCCATACGTTATTTATACCACCATAACTACTCATTAAAAAAATCATTTCCTCTTCCACTTTCTCCTGTATATTTTCTAACTAATACTTATATTTTCTACTTCTATCGCTTTGCCATGGCCCTCGTTAGTTGCCAACGAGAACCTCATTAGAGGAGAAAAAACATTAAATATATAATAATTGTACTATAATTTTATATTGTACACATAAATTTACAAGGGACATTCTATGTAAAATCGTACAATTGGCGGCCTTTTTGCTATGTATACATAGGTTTTTTTTTACTTAGACTGTATCCTTGTACGTACACATACATTTGCAAGGGACATTCTATGTAAAATCGTACAATTGGCGGCCTTATTGCTAGGTATACACAGTTTTTTTTACTTAGATTGTGTCCTCCCTCCCTCCTTTGCGGATATGTAATATAATTTGATTTTATTTTCCTTTGATTCCAGTTTGGGATATGATGTTGGAACCAACAGCGTTGAAATAATGGACGGCTCGGATGAGGGAATCTTCATTTGGTACACTTTGAATCTTTTGCATAGTGAGTATATGGACATTTAACTTAACTTAGGAAAACTAGCATGAATTTTGTTCAGAAGGTCCAGTAAATGGACTTATTTCACAATTTCAGCTTATTTTGCGTTATATATTTCATTAATATTTAGCTAAAAGAATTTTTGAAAACGGACCAGCGGTTGCTAGGATTAGCGCATTTAAATAAACAAACAAACTAACAAACTCTTCAGCTTTATAATATTAATTATAATATTAATATATATTGAAGAAGAGGGCTACACAACTATATGCATATGAAATCTTTATATATATCCTATCTTGTTCGCCAAGAGTCGGGGATCAATTCCTACCCAGGGCAAATGTGTATATGATGATACTTGTGTTTGTTTTGTGTCTGGGTGTTAAATATACGTATTAAGGTAGTATATTTGTATTTATTTTGTCATCTGGCGTCCGTAACACAAGTGCTTAAAGCGACTGACTCCTTAGTCAGGTCAAGATATAAGTTGTGGAAATTTATTTAAAAAAAATTGTCCGACTTGCAGGTCTGATGGGCGGTGACACGATGGCCGCTCTCGACCTGGGCGGAGGGTCCACACAGATCACGTACCAGCTCAGCGAGGGTGACAACAAACTGTTCCCCACTGCAGACCAGTACATTGTGCCTGCTGCGTCTGACAACATTACACTCTATACGCACAGGTATCTGGGTGTTCTTTGTATGTATCTAAGTATTATATTTGTACTTGACTTTTGTGGAGTGGAGTGTTCACATTTAGCCCTTGTGCTTCTTTACCAGTCTTGTTTTTTAAAAAAAAACTTTTTTTTCATTTCATTTATTGCTACTTATGTTGGTAATCCGTGCCAACATAAGTAGCAATAAATAAATAAATAATAAAAACTATGAAATAAATTGCGAACGCCGTCCTAGAAGATGTGATGTGGTGTATAAAAATAGGGGTTGATAGAAGGTTGAATATTTAGGGTTTGCATGTATTCCTTTAATGCCATATGAAAAAAAATGTTTTGTTATAAAAAAAATTGTGGTAGACACCCTCTATCAGTAAGAGGTTTGAATAATAAATAGTAGCCGATTCTCGAACTTACTGAATATGTGTAAAAAATTTCATAAGAATCAGTCAAACCGTTTTGGAGGAGTATGGGAACAAACATTGTGACACGAGAATTTTATATATAAGATTAGATATATTCTGAAAGCTGCTGCCCGAAATGCCCGCGCCAGCCCATGCCAGCGCGAGTAGCAGCCGCAGTGGCATGAAAAGTATCGCATTTACATGCGCTGCCCACTTCCCTGCCCATTTGGGCTGAGTGTAAATCCCGCATAAGGTTGAACCATATCTGAAGGTAAACATTTTGCTTGCAGCTACCTCAACCTGGGTCTGCTGGCGGCGCGCTACGGCGTCTTCCGCCTGGAGGCAGCCAACAGCACAACGCACGAGTTCACGTCGGTGTGCGTCGATCCTATAGTGAGAAACGAGCCGTGGACGTACGCCAACCAGAAGTACTTCATCAGGTACGGGTTCATTATCATCATACATGAGGTAGACCTCATATTTCTACCGCCGAGCCGTGTTCGCATTGCTATGTTCCGGTTAGAGGCAGTTAAATTGGAGAATGTGACTTAATATCTTCAAGTCCCAAGGTTGGCAAGGCCAAGTGATATCCTTGTGATATTACGTGCGTGTATAGACTGCGGTGACGCCAACTATCACGCGGAATCTATGCTTGTTTGTCGATCTGGTCTAATAAATAATTAAAAAAAGACATCCTGGCAGTTGTAGAAAGTCCACTACTAGATAGGTCCTCCCATAAATAGGGAATTTTGCAGAGCGCTGTTTCGCGTCAGGATTTAATTTGAACTACACTGTTTCGGATGAAAATACCGCCATCTGTTGGCTCCGATGCCTCTCTCGCCTCTAACGTCACTTGGCACAGGGAGAGGTACCCCATGGACATTATCATATTTTTGATGTTATCATAATTTTGATTTTTGGCTCACACAACGGGTCAACGTATTAACAAACTCGGGCCATAACTGTACAACTTTGGATAAAAGATCCTATTGCAATGTAAATAAAGTTTATTTTCCCTTATCCAGCGGGGCGCAACGGCAAGGTTTGACACGCGACGCGGTATTCAAGCGGTGCCACGAGCTGGTCAACCGGTACGTGAAGAAGACCCTAGACTGGGAGCCGCAGCAGCCGCCCCGGGGTAGCGTGGCCGCCATGAGCTACTTTTACGACGTCGCGGCCGACGCGGGGATGATTGGTGAGAATAATAAATAAATACGATATCTCATACATTGACCTGACTCTGATCTTATTTTTGTGTTACGGGGATCAGACAACAGAGGTAATACAAATATCATAAGTACATATAAATAACACCAAGACACAGAAGAAATATAAATATTTATTATATAAATATTTGTCCTGGGTGGTAATCGAAACCATGACCTTTGCCGCACAAGATAGTTATGGGTTCCAATTGTACCTAACATTAGGAGTTATAAAACCCATATCACCATCAGTTTTTTTTGCAGGTTCTTTTCTGGTGGCTCGCGTAATGAACCTGCTATAAATTTATAAAACCAGTCTGGTTCCAGCAGACTAGTATTACACTCAATGACCTATTTGTATAAATGATTCTTATAATACCATAAGGTTGTCAGGAACATCGGTAATTTGTGTAATATTGTAATAAGCAAATATGTACTTATAGATTTATTTTCGTGTTCTGACGACATTAAAGTACCTCATCATATCAGCCATTGGAAGCCGTTGGCCATAGGCCTCACCGATAAATGGGGAACTTTGCATATAATTGCCGCGCTGAGCAAGCGTGTTGGTAATTGTCGAGCGCAACATTCGCGAAGTGGATGCTGCTGCCCATCTTCACCCTGTGCTTTTGAGCTACACTTTTCCGTATGAATCTGTCGATTCTGGTACCTTAATCGCATCTTACGACACCTGGTACAGAGGGAAGCAAGTGCCTATGATAGGCCTATTTAAATTAAGACATTTTTGACTTTGACTATATTAGTGATTCTTCAGTTGCCTCATGTCCTTAACACAAGTGCTTTAAGCTTATGTTGGGATCGTATCAAAGTATGATTTGTTGTGTGAATTGATTTTTATTTTCAGACGTAATGAACGGTGGCACCGTAACTGTGGACTTGTACCGAGCGAATGCCCTCAAAGCCTGTTCTGGCTCCAACGTGGAACAACCCTGGGCTTGCGTGGACTTGGTTTACGTAGTCACTCTCCTACAGGACGCTTACAAAATGCGCGACGCCATGCCAGTGTCGGTGAGTATCGTATATGAAAGATCTCAAAGTCAATTCTATTTTATTAGTACAAATGTCTTAAAATAAATTACAAATGAAATTCACTTTACTTTGGGTAAGTAGTTGATATGAGGTGGGAGAAGGGGGGGGGGGGGGTTTTTTTTTCTTTTTTTTTTGTACCCACCTGCGTGGTCGGGAAGATTACGTTACTAGCCTCATCTATTAAATTATTAAGCTACACGTCGCGCAAGATACTCTCCAGTACATAAAATTTGTGAGAATTACGTGTATTTTAATCAGTTTAATAATTGATTGCCTTAAAGATCTAGCCTCGGTTTAGCCTTTAGCTTTAAGCTTTAGTCCCGTGGTTAATTGAGACCCCTAAGATGTCTTACTAAAATATTTTTCTTTGTCGACAGCTGTTTAAAAAGGTGAACGGCCACGAGGTCTCTTGGGCCCTAGGCCTGGCCTACACCACTGTGATGAACAGGATAGCCGCCGCCGCCGCAGCAGCCGCCGCACCCGCCGCGTAGCCAAGTAAAACCTATTGTAATGGGGTAACACATTTTATGACAGAGGGCGTTAGAAGCGACTGTACCTTAAACTCAACTATTGAGAACAATGCAGCTATTTTTTAACAGGAAAAATTACTACATGAAAACTTGTATGTGTATAAAACAATTCATTTGTAATGGATTCAATTGAAATTTTATTTTTACTACTTTTAGTATTTATTAAAAGCACTAAGATAGAAATGACTAGTGGAAATAAATAGTATGCAATTATTCTCTCATTGAATATTCATCGTGACAGATTTCACTCAACCCCCATTGTCAAATCGCGCATGGCATAATAGATTTTGTTATAATAAATGGTGCAGTCGCTCGTAGCGACACCTACCATCAACATTGCACGATCCGCCGCTATGGACAACGCACTTTCTTGTACCTTCCAAAAGACATGGCTCACCACTTTAAATACATATTTTCTCATGTATCCCAATATATTTTTACCTATGAAAATGTCGATATATTTAGCGAAAATGTGTGTTAGGTCCTTATTTTTGTTTAATTTATTGTAAAACTTACGGATTTTTTAGGACATGAATTTATTTATTATATTTTTTTTTTAATAATAAATATTGATTTACAGCGATATTGAAATTTACAAATTGGAGAATATAATTATACATACATATACATATATACTTACCTACATACTCAGATTAAATATTACAAATCATTGGCTAAAGGGTAGGGAATTATGTGATTTCCAATTCACCAATGACTAGGCTATATCCCGTACTAGCGGTGAAAAATAATTAGATTCTTACAATATGCGACCCCCCGTTTTATTTTGTATACTAAATGTAACGTCGCTTATTCCAAAATCATCATCAATGTAAGTCAAGGATAACATACTAAAGACTTTCCATTCAACTTAACTGCACAATATTTCTTCAATTTTGTCATAGGTAATCATATCATAGTGAAACAACCACTCGAAGATATTTTGTTTGACATTTTCCGAAACAGAGCAATTCGAAAGATTACACGATTTGACAATTTTGCTAAACAAAAAGCAGGACACAACGATCAAAACGCTTTACAAAAGAAGTCTTAATAATTGGTAATGGTAATTTCAGTACAGTAATCATTATTATATCAGCCATAGAAAGTCCATTGTTGGACACAGGCCTCCCCAAGATTTTTTGTCCAAAATTGCCAAGGGTTTTTGCCCAAAATTGCCGCGCTAGGCAGCCGTGGTGGCAATCGCAGAGAATTCCCCACCCTGTAGTATTTAAGTAAGTAAGTACCTCTTACGACAAGGAACTCATTAGAGACAAGAAAGCCGCTTTTCTAGCGTACAACATCTACCGCACCGCGGAAAACCGCCTACGCATGCGCTCCTTTCAGCAGGGTACTGAAGAGAGCGCATGCGTAGGCGGTAGGCGTAAGGGCGCGTATTTAAGAGGTGCGGGATTCCCGGTGGGGAGATCTACTAGAGGAACACATACCGTCTCACCAAGCATATTGGAAGCTGGCGAGATTCCTCAAGACAGACAAGACGGCGAACATGCCCGCCCTCAACCGAACCGATACTTTTACGCCCGCGCCCCCAATCAGTCTTCTATAGAGTATGTCGACGACGAGGTCGAAAGTATCGTACACGCGCCGTGGACGGCGCCGCCGTTAGACCCGGTCACCGTACATGAGGTCGTACGCGACGTCATTTGCGATCTAAAAATGTAAAAAGCTCCCGGATCGGATTGGCACAGAGCGTACGTAATATTTGAATGGTACTTGGGGAGGTTTTCTGTCGTTTACAAATACCAATGGTTCGCCTTGCGCGGCCTAACACAGCCTTTATGTGCTTGTATGTACGGCTGAAACGGTAGCCTTTCATCGGTGAGAACTCCTAGGTATTTATAGGAGTAACTCTTACGGTAATTGACGGCAATACAATTTTTCGTTTTTCTTATAATATGTACGAATCGACATTTCATAGGTAGAACCAAACTAGTATAAAGCCATAGAAGATCCACATGGAACTTCACTTATGATCGGCAATTCATAATACAATACATTACACCTTCACGGTCCCTTGATGTGATAATACGTAAATTAGTGCTGGGCATTTAAGTTTTTTGATATCGATATTTGAATACACATGTAATTTATCAATGTGAATGTTAGTGATGATTGCAGTGAAATATAAAGCAATACTGTAAACCATTTTAATGTGTTTTTCTTTAATTTATTTAGCGATTCTCAGGAACTGAGCTCATAAAGTGGGTATATTTAAAACTTCAGTTACTTTAAAGTTGATTCGATGTTCTTGTTAAAAAGCAATATCATGTTTTACGATCTGAGACACTACAGGGTAGATTTCTCCCTATATCAGGGCTAACAAAAAAATATTTTCTTATGATTTCGAGATTTGATAGTTACGCTCAGTATTTGGTACTTCCGAATAAGAACAACTGGAATATTGACTATTATCTATTTATATGTATATATATAATTTGATGGGCCCAATAGCGCAGTTGGTAGTGGTCCCATCTTATGCGCCAAGGGTTGTTGGTCCGATCCCCACAAAGGACAAATATTTGAATTATGATATTTGTGTGTGTCCTGTGTCTGGGTATTAAATATATGGTTGATAATAAAAGGGTTTTCAATCTATATTTGTTATTCAGGGAGAAGGATTTGTGTTGGTTTTCAATGGAATTCAGCACTCTAATTGGAATCTCCAGGGCCGAAATATACTATATTTATTCATGTTTATGTATATGTATATATATAGATTAGTCAGAAACATGTTTACTCAAACGAGATACTCATTATTTATCAGTTCCTGTGAAACCTATTAATCATATATTTTAACTATTGACTCAATTGAAGATATAAATTGTGAATGTGCTACAATTTTGTGAATGTCGCACTAGATGTATTTATAATAATTATAGGGGTTTCTATTCATTATAATTGTATTTATTTTATTACCTTTGACTCAATAATGATTGTGAAACGGATAATGATTTATAAAACGCTTATATTTATATAAATTATTATGTGTAAAGACGAATATTTTCGAATATTAGTACATTATATAACGTATATGATATATATTATGATAAATGCACAATTTAGATATAAAACAGGTGGTATGATTTAATTAATGATTTAGTGTTAAATATATAGATTGATTGTGATTTTTACATTTTTCAATTAATTCGTTGTAATCTATCAATAATGTTTCATTAATAAAACGCTTAGTTTTTTGCTCAGGGTATATGGGAAACGATTTTGCAAACTGTATTTTTAATTGTTAACATAATATATACATTTTCCTTTTGACTTCAGTTTCCTATTTAACATATTCAGTGCCACGGTCACGCCTCGCTTGTTATTGTACTCACCCACGCACCGTGAACTCGCATAGCGTGTCCGCAAAATTTGTTGGAGGTAATATGACGAGCCCGAAGGTCGTGGGTGCAATCCCCACTCACGATTTTTATATGACGAATATTTGTATTTATTATTATATATATATAATCCCTATGCTGTCTGATATCCGTGACACAATTGCTTTCAGCTAATTATCTCGGTGTCAGATCAGCGTGTGAGATGTCGTGTGAAGATTATATTATTATTATTTCATAATTCCGTGTGAAGTTATTTATTATTATTATTATCATATAAGTTGGCGGCACTGAATGTGGATTCATGTTCTTGTTAGGGTTTTAGTATTCGGAATAAAACATGTACTGTGGCTAGTTAAATTTAACTGCGTTTTTCTTAATTTTCTC